>JARSSU010029550.1:0-34757 GCA_029619165.1 Eurosta solidaginis
TCGAACAGCGCGAGTTTTTTTGTTGTTATGTCCTAAAAATCTATATTTGTTACACCAAAAGTACATTTACTTGGTTTAATGCTTAAACCGTACTCTGTAAGGTGTTGAAAAAGGATACGTAAATCTTTTAAATGTTGTTCTTCGTCTTTACTTGCAATAGGTAAGTCGTCGATGTAAGCATATACAAATCCTAAGTCACCTACTACCTCATTTATGAATCTTTGAAAGGTTTGTGCAGAATTTCTAAGTCCGAAAGGCATTCTCATGAATTCAAACATACCGAAAGGAATTGTAATAGCAGTTTTATAAATATCTTCTTCAGCCATAGGAATTTGGTGATATGCCCTAACTAAATCTAATTTGGAAAATATATTTTTATTATGAAGGTTCATATTAAAATCCTGATGTGAGGTAAGGGATAACCATCGGGAACAGTTACAATATTCAATCTTCTAAAATCACCACTCCGTTTTCGCGACTTTGTATTTTACCGGATCTAAGCACCTGGGCTTAGAAAATGGAAGACTACCTTCTGTTACAAGTCTATGTACTGTTGTATGTTTAACAGGTTAGTATAATCTGGCTCTGAAATAAGTGACGGAAACTCTTTTAATAATTTTGTAAATTTATTGTCAACCACAAATAATTTAGGTAATGGAATATCACAAAAGTAGAATACTGTATTAACTGAGAGATTGGTTAATGGATCTACTAAACGTTTGTGTTTAATGTCTATAAGAAGAACATATTTACAAAGAATATCAGCGCCAATTATTGGCTTGGCTATATCCGCAATTAAAAATGTAAAGGGAAATTCACGTCTTAAACCTAAATTTACATTTAAAAGCCTTTTCCCGTAAGTGGCAATTGTTGAGCCATTAGCTGCAGAGTGAGAATTATGTCTGAACGTTTCGTATGAGGAAATTTAGACGCGGGTAATACCGAAATTTCTTCCCCACTATCAATTAAAAAATTTTATTTGTTTTCTTTATCAAAAATTAATAAGCGACCCGTCGAAAATTCTAAATTTCCGTTGTTCGTCGCTGCAACAACGGAAGAATTTAGTTTGTTGAATCTTTGTTTTTGTTATAAGAACAACTTCTAACATTATTTCCAAATTTGTAGTGAAATCTACACAACCAATTTGGATTATTACGCGACTTAGAACGATGCCTAAAAGAATTTCTAAAATTATTCCTAGAATTAGAACGCGACCTAGATTGATTTCGATACACTTCTGTTTTAATTTCTGCTAACTCCAAAGAAAGTTTCTGAAAACTTTCACACATTAAAGAAGTGGTTTTAACTAAATTTTCCACAACCGAATTTTGAACTTTTGTATCTGAATTTGTGTTACTGAGAAACCTCGTTTTTATTCATAACTTCAAAAATGTAATCTGCTAATTTTTTTAACTCATTAATATCATCACAACTTGAGCTAACCAAAATGACATTTAAATTTTTGGGAAATTTTCTCAACCAAATTCTCTTTAAAATATTTTCACTTAAGTTTGAACCGTCTAACAAAATTAATGACCGATAAAACTCAGAGGGTTTTCGATCACCCATTACTGAATCACATAAAAATTTGTCTAGCTTTGAATTTTCACTAAATGAATGCATTTCTATCAAAACTATTTTAAGTTCACTATACTTGTTAGTGAGTGGAGGATTTTTTGGAGGATTTCTCCAAACTGAAGTTAAGTGGCACATCCTTGTTTTTATAGCGAATAATCTTCCTCCGCATATCGATCCTGATGTCATGGTCAACTAAGAAGTCCGCTCCCAATATGACTTCATCAACGATCTCCGCCACAACGAATTTGTGTAGAACCGCGACCTTTTCAATTAAGACTTCACATATCGCTTCTCCCTGGACTTGGTTATACTCGCCAGTGACCGTACGCAGTGATCTCCAGGTAACGGTTTTACTCTCCTGTTGACCAAGTCAGATCGGATTAAGGAATGAGATGCGCCTGTGTCTACAGTCAGTGCATGCTCCTTGCCATCCACGTTTCCTTTGACGGTAAGACTGCTCGATTTTCTTCCAATTTGCGACACAGATATCACAGGACATTCAATAGCTGGGGCAAGTTTTCGATCTTTACATCTGACTCGCTCTTGCTTATCTCCTCCAGCTTCGCGTTTACGCCACCCAAGTTGGGACTACCAGGACCGGTGCTGCAACGACGAGCAATGCGACCTGGGTTACCGCACTTGAAACATTTAATTGCACCATTATTATACTCAGTTGAGCAGAGCTCACAGAGTATATTAAGTTTGATTGGATAACGGTTGGTTGTACAGGTATAAAGGAATCGAGATAAATATAGACTTCCATATATCAAAATCATCAGGATCGAAAAAAAATTTGATTTGTCCGTCCGTCCGCCCGTTAACACAATAACTTTAGTAAATTTTGACGTATCTTGATGAAATTTTGTATGTGGGTTCCTGAGCACTCATCTCAGATCGCTATTTAAAATGAACGATATCGGACTATAACCACGCCCACTTGTTCGATATCGAAAATTTAGAAAAACCGAAAAAGTGCGATAATTCATTACCAAAGACAGATAAAGCGGTGAAACTTGGTACGTGAGTTGAACTTATGACGCAGAATATAAAATTAGTAAAATTTTGGACAATGGGCGTGGCACCGCCCACTTTTAAAAGAAGGTAATTCAAAAATTTTGCAAGCTGCAATTTGGCATTCGTTGAAGATATCATGATGAAGTTTGGCAGGAACCTTACTCCTGTTACTATATGTACGCTTAATAAAAATTATCAAACCACGCCCACTTTAAAAAAAAATGTTTTAAAGCAAAATTTTAACAAAAAATTTAATATCTTTATAGTATATAAGTAAATTATGTCAACATATGGTGCAACAAAATACAAAAATAAAAGAAAATTTCAAAATGGGCGTGGCTCCGCCCTTTTTCATTTAATTTGTCTAGGATACTTTTAATGCCATAAGTCGAACAAAAATTTACCAATCCTTTTGAAATTTGGTAGGGGCATAGATTTTATGACGCTAACTGTTTTCTGTCAAATGGGCGAAATCGGTTGAAGCCACGCACAGTCTTCGGTCTGTCCTTCCGCATGGCCGTTAACACAATAACTTGAGCAAAAATCGACATATCTTTACTGAACTTAGTTCACGTACTTATCGAACTCACTTTGTCTTGGTATAAAACATGACCGAAATCCGACTATGACAACGCCCACTTTTTCGATATCGAAAATTACGAAAATGAAAAAAATGCCATAATTCTATACCAAATACGAAAAAAGGGATGAAACATGGTAATTGGATTGGTTTATTGACGCGAAATATAACTTTAGAAAAAACTTTGTAAAATGGTTGTGACACCTACCATATTAAGGAGAAGAAAATCAAAAAGTTCTGAAGGGAAAAATAAAAAACCTTGAAATCTTGGCAGGTATTACATATATAAATAAATTAGCGGTATCCAACAGATGATGTTCTGGGTCACTCTGGTCCACATTTTGGTCGATATCTGGAAAACTCCTTCACATATACAACTACCACCACTCCCTTTTAAAACTCTCATTCATACTTTTAATTTGATACCAATATCGTACAAACACATTCTAGAGTCACCCCTGGTCGACGTTTATGGCGATATCTCGAAAAGGCGTCCACTTATACAACTAAGCCCCACGCCCTTTTAAAATACTCATTAACACCTTTCATTTGATACCCATATCGTACAAACATATTCTAGAGTCATCCCTGGTCCACCTTTATGGCGATATCTCGAAAAGGCGACCACCTATAGAACGAAGGCACACTCCCTTTTGAAAATACTCATTAACACCTTTCATTTTATACCCATATTGTACAAACGCATTCTAGAGTTACCCCTGGTCCACCTTTATGGCGATATCTCGAAAAGGCGACCACCTATACAACTACCACCACTCCCTTTTAAAACCCTCATTAATAACTTTAATTTGATACCCATATCGAACAAACACATTCTAGAGTCACCCCTGGTCCACCTTTATGGCGATATTTCGAAACGGCTTCCACCTATAGAACTAAGGCCCACTTATTTTTAAAATACTCATTAACACCTTTCGTTTGATACCCATATTGTACAAATGCATTCTAGAGTCACCCCTGGTCCACCTTTATGGCGATATCTAGAAAAGGCGACCACCTATACAGCTACCACCACTCCCTTTTAAAATACTCATTAATACCTTTCGTTTGATACCCATATTGTACAAACGCATCCTAGAGTCACCCCTGATCCACCTTTATGGCGATATCTCGAAAAGGCGTCCACCTATAAAACTAAGGCCCACTCCCTTTTAAAATACTCATTAACACCTTTCATTTGATACCCATATCGTACAAACAAATTCTAGAGTCGCCCCTGGTCCACCTTTATGGCGATATCTCGAAAAGGCGCCCACCTATAGAACTAAGGCCCACTCCCTTTTAAAATACTCATTAGCACCTTTCATTTGATACCCATATCGTACAAACAAATTCTAGAGTCACCCCTGGTCCACCTTTATGGCGATATCTCGAAAAGGCTTCCACCTATAGAACTAAGGCCCACTCCCTTTTAAATACTCATTAACACCTTTCATTTGATACCCATATCGTACAAAAAAATTCTAGAGTCACCCCAGGTCCACCTTTATGGCGATATCTCGAAAAGGCGTGCACCCATAGAACTAAGGCCTACTCCTTTTAAAGTACTCATAATACCTTTCGTTTGATACCCATATTGTACAAACGCATTCTAGAGTCACCCCTGATCCACCTTTATGGCGTTATCTCGAAAAGGCGTCCACCTATAGAACTAAGGCCCACTAATTTTAAAATACTCATTAACACCTTTCATTTGATACCCATATTGTACAAACGCATTCTAGTGTTACCCCTGGTCCACCTTTATGGCGATATCTCGAAAAGGCGACCACCTATACAACTACCACCACTCCCTTTTAAAACCCTCATTAATACCTTTAATTTGATACCCATATCGTACAAACACATTCTAGAGTCACCCCTGATCCACCTTCATGGCGATATCTCGAAAAGGCTTCCACCTATAGAACCAAGGCCCATTAACTTTTAAAATACTCATTAACACCTTTCATTTGATACCCATATTGTACAAACGCATTCTAGTGTTACCCCTTGTCCACCTTTATGGCGATATCTCGAAAAGGCGACCACCTATACAACTACCACCACTCCCTTTTAAAACCCTCATTAATACCTTTAATTTGATACCCATATCGTACAAACACATTCTAGAGTCACCCCTGGTCCACCTTTATGGCGATATTTCGAAACGGCTTACACCTATAGAACTAAGGCCCACTAATTTTTAAATACTCATTAATACCTTTCGTTTGATACCCATATTGTACAAACGCATTCTAGAGTCACCCCTGATCCACCTTTATGGCGATATCTCGAAAAGGCTTCCACCTATAAAACTAAGGCCCACTCCATTTTAAAATACTCATTAGCACCTTTCATTTGATACCCATATCGTACAAACAAATTCTAGAGTCACCCCTGGTCCACCTTTATGGCGATATCTCGAAAAGGCGTCCACCTATAGAACTAAGGCTCACTCCCTTTTAAAATACTCATTAACACCTTTCATTTGATAGCCATATCGTACAAACAAATTCTAGAGTAAGCCCTGGTCCACCTTTATGGCGATATCCCTAAATAGCGTCCACCTATAGAACTATGGCCCACTCCCTTTTTAAAATACTCATTAACACCTTTCATTTGATACCCATATCATACAAACAAATTCTAGAGTCACCCCTGGTCCACCTTTATGGCGATATCTGTAAAAGGCGTCCACCTATAGAACTAAGCCCACGCCCTTTTAAAATACACATTAAAACCTTTCATTTGATACGCATATCGTACAAACAAATTCTAGAGTCAGCCCTGGTCCACCTTTATGGCGATATCCCTAAATGGCGTCCACCTATAGAACTATAGCCCCACTCCCTCTTAAAATACTCTTTAATACCTTCCATTTGATACACATGTCATACAAACACATTCCAGGGTTACCCTAGGTTCATTTCCCTACATGGTGATTTTCCCTTATTTTGTATCCATAGCTCTCAGCTGAGTATGTAATGTTCGGTTACACCCGGACTTAGCCTTCCTTATTTGTTATTATATAGTTTAACTTATGTTTATGCATACGTATCCGTATGTATAAATGCACGATGCATTTCTAAACTCTTATCACTATGGCAGCAAATTTTCATGTTCGTATTTTTAAGAACTTTTATAAAATATACTAATATAAACAATACCCATCATCCCGTCGCTAAGAGCCTGAGCCAGATAAATAATTTTGCATGTAAATGCAACAACAACGATTTGAGCCAGATAAATGGAGATAAAAGTCTGGTTCAATTTGTGAGCCAGATAGTTTGTTAATTTCTTGTTTTTAGTTTGGCAACGCTGCCTTTAATAAACCTACTTTTTCAAAAATAGATGTCGCCGCTTGGCTTTTAGCCAATGGCAGCGTTCCATTGACTTATCGAGCTCTGGCTCACGATCTAATCTCATCGGAAGGATCTGGATCAACTTAATGAGAGCTGGTAGGACTAATATAAAACATCTTTTTTGTTGAAAATAAGAAGAAGAAACGTACACATAAATTAAAGATACTGATAGAACTAATACCGTTTAAATAGTTTCGCACGTAGACAACTATTTATTTTCCTTACATTTTCTTCAAGTTGTTTACTCTTTCCGTGTTTTTATACTCAGTTGAGCACAGCTCATAGAGTATATTAACTTTGATTGGATAACGGTTGATTGTACAGGTATAAAGGATACAGATAGATATAGACTTCCATATATCAAAATCATCAGTATCGAAAAAAATATGATTGAGCCATGTCCGTCCGTCAGTCCGTTAACACAATAACTTGAGTAAATTTTGAGGTATCTTGGTGAAATTTAGTATGTAGGTTCCTGGGCACTCATCTCAGATCGCTATTTAAAATGAACGTTATCGGACTATAACCACGCCACTTTTTCGATATCGAAAATTTCGAAAAACGGAAAAAGTGCGATAATTCAAAGCGGTGAAACTTTGTAGGTGAGTTGAACTTATGACGGAGAATAGAAAATTAGTAAAAAAGAAGGTAATTTAAAAGTTTTGCAAGCTTAATTTGGCAGTCGTTGAAGGTATCATTACGAAATTTGGCAGGAACGTTACTCCAATTACCATATGTATGCTTAATAAAAATTAGCAAAATCGGTCGTTCTCCGCCCACTTTAAAAAAAAATTTTTTTAAGTCAAATTTTAACAAAATATTTAATATCTTTACAGTATATAAGGAAATTATGTCAACATTCAACTCCAGTAATGATATGGTTCAACAAATACAAGAATAAAAGAAAATTTCAAAATAGGCGTGGCTCCGCCCATTTATTTGTCTAGGATACTTTTAATGCCATAGTCGAACAAAAATGTACCAATCCTGTGAAATATGGTAGGGGCTTAGATTCTAGGACGTGTTATGATAACTGACTTTTGGTGGTGAGGCGGAGGTGGCATGTGGCATGGTTGCAAGCCCCTGCTAGCTCGTCGAATGGGGTGGGGTTTTTGCACACCTGCCTTACCCGCAGCTATTTAAACAAAAAGTGGTTCATGCCTGGAGGAGAATACATAAATAGAGGGAAAGTAAAAGTGGGAAAAAAAGGAAAGAAGGCCCGTCAGAGTCAGGGTGAGTCTACCCACCCTCTTCAGCGCAGCTTGCGCGAAGCCTTGAGCACTGTGCTGACTCCGATTACTTTACAGTACCCCCTATACCTGACTCAAGTTCGTCTGTCTAAGGGTCTTTCACGTCATTGTCCGCCCCACTTTCCCTCTTCCTACCGGGAACAACACCCACAACAAGTGTTGAAACGTTTAGCCCTCCATTACAGAAATAAATCTAATTTCAACCATCAAAATTTGACAGCGTTATAAACATTCCTTTTTTTAATTTTAAACAAAAGAATTCTAACTCAAAACAAATTCTTATTAATAAATTTTTTTCTTTTTATTTTTTTTGCTTTTTCAAGAATTTGGGGTTTATTTAATTTTTTCATTTTACACCAATTTTTATTTTCACTAATTTCTATCTTCCAAACATTTTAATCACCTATTTATTTTTCTATTAAATTTTAGCCTGCATTTTAAAGAGATTATTTTATCTTCCACTTGTGCTTAATACAAAAAACTCTCCTCTAGATTAGGTTTAAGTTGAAGTAAAATGAGCTAAATTTTAATTATGTCAACTGAGGGAATAATTTAGATAATTTAACGTGGCGAAAAATAATATTACTAAAGTTCAACTGTCTGTAAAAAAAATCTTTTGCGTCTTTTGAACTTGTAATCAAGGTCTATTTAATAATTTTACATTTATGGCAAAAGGGAAACTTCGCTCAACTTACGAGTACAAAAAGAGTTGAGTCTTGCTTGAAATATCCTTGGAGGTGGTTATACCGCTTTTATGTATGCCCTAGTTACACAGAGAAGTTATACTTTCACACAGGGTCGCGTATATGCTGCGTTTCGTCTCCCGCCTTTTCGTACCGGGTCGACCAATTTACTTGCGGATGCCGTGGTTGGTTTACTAACCGCATGGCCCCGAACGTCTTGGCGACTCGCCAGCTGTTTCGCCCGGCTGGAATCGACAGCCGCTATGGGGACGAGATATTATTTGTCTACGCTCCCGCATTCATTAAATTAACTTGCCTCTTTCCAACGCCGCTGGCGGATGTTGCACGATTTACAAAATATGGTTGTTGATGCGAAATGTACAGAATATTGCAGCCCAGGCACGTACAGGCCTTGCTGTGAATGACTGCTGCT
Source organism: Eurosta solidaginis (assembly GCA_029619165.1). Taxonomy (NCBI): domain Eukaryota; kingdom Metazoa; phylum Arthropoda; class Insecta; order Diptera; family Tephritidae; genus Eurosta; species Eurosta solidaginis. The sequence goes on from JARSSU010029550.1 coordinate 8,904, forward strand.
TCTGCGCCAAACAATTACCAAACTTGGTGGTCAAGCGGGTACTCGCGATGGGGTAGGCTTAAACTTTGCGAACCCTGGACGGCCTCCAAACCCGACTGTAAAAGAGTTAACCGAATGTAGTGATTGCCGCAATTTTTTGTAAGAAGAACTTTCTTTGGTGCGTGTGTTCACCTCCGTTGCTGTCTATTAAAAGGGAAGTTGGCTGCGAAAATTGCACCGATAAGCGTGCAACAGACGTTTGTCATTTGCTGACATGGCATGGACAATAGGTTGCCAGGTTTTATGTCCAGATCCGTAGCACAGCGTGATCGCAACAGGTCGAGCGCTGCTGCCGGCTCTGGTTGGCTAAGCATTCGAAAAGCTGGTCACCTTATCTTCATTCTCTTATCGCCGTATGTCTTTGGCGTGAGAAACCCCTACGTAATGACCTGCTACGTCGCCCAGCTCATAAAATGCGTTCTCCCTGACTGCTAGGACCGTTGATCGAAGATACTTTGGAGCCAGCTTAGCGTTAAATCCATCCGCCGCGTTGCTGAGCTTGAAGTTCCTCGGATACACGATGTCTCCTTCTCGATATTTAACTGGCCTAGCCCGGGTGTTGCACGTCTGTACGATTCGATGAAAATCTTTATCTTCTTCATGGATGAGTATTTGGCGATACATTCTCTCAATATTGCCGTTAAAAACAAACTTATACAGTCGCCATTTAAGTATGACTGACGAGCATTAGTCATTTTGTAGTATGCGGCCTGTATGGAGGACGTCGTTCAACGAGTTGTCCGAATATGAAATTTTGATGCGTTGAAGACGACTCGCACTTTTACAGTTTTGCTGTCGGGTTGTATGACAGCATGATGGGGTAGATAAAATGATAGGTATTTACTATCTCTAATTATCTCTTGTTGGGAGGCGGGTTCCATGTGTTCCATGGTTAAATATTCATTAAGGACTTCAAACTATTTGTCTCTTAATTCGGGTTTTCTTTCGAGGTTTCGTTGGATTCTGATGTACTGCTGTTGTGCTGCGGGTCGTAAATGACCGAGTGCCAGTTTGGCTGGAAATTCCGTTTTTGAACGGCAGTTTGACTCGGTAGTAGAGTTGTGCTTTTCATTTCAGAGATTCGGTTCTTTCGTTCTTTTTCTGATGAACGAACAAGTTGTTCTTTTTGTTCATCTGTTTTTTTTCAAGCAAATTTTTTCATTGCTGCTCGCACCCACAAAAAAGTCAACAAGTATAGATGGGGGTGTGTATGCAGCAATGCTTTGTGTATGTATATTTTTAGTGTAAGTGGCACCATCGACATTCGTGCTCACTGTGAATTTCTACGTATGTATGTATGAATTTACAATATTCGTGAACGAGAAGAGAGAAAGGATAACATTAGATAAAATGAACTCACTTGTTCAGTTGAGAGACCCGGCCAATTGAACAAGTTCAGAACGAAACGACCCAACTCTACTCTGTAGCGTCCATCTTCCTCGCGATTGTGGTCGTCTGGTAGAGTGCTTCACAGTATTCGTCATCAGCTGATCGTTGTTGGGTTTGGTGAACTTCTTTCTGTTCCCAAAATTGTCTCAAAGGTTGATTGTGGGGGTCATCGGTGCATTCCGTGACATGAGTGCTGAACGTTGATACCTTTTTAGCTACAGGGCCGCTTAATATCCATACGAATATGGTGTTTTGGGCAAGTAATGTTCCACTCACATTCCGTTGGAGCCCTTCGGTGAGGATTTGCGGGGTGATATCGCTGCCAATTACCACATCGATTTTTGATGGTATCGAATACTGTGGATCGGCTGACGGTAAATGGACAGTTCTTCGAAATCGATGCTTGAAACTCTGACTGTGGGCAAGAACTTAGTTAGTTTCGGCAAAATTATTGCTTGTGTGTCTACCATTTGGGTTAAGTCTGCCGAACATAATGTTATCCGGCAGACTTTATTGGCATTTTTCACAACCGTTCCACCCATTCCAGATATCTGGTGGAGAGACTCTTTTGTGGGTAGACCAAGAAGCTTTTGTATATGGGATGATACAAAAGTTTTTTGTGAACCTTGGTCTATTAGGGCAAGAATTTTATGAAATTCGCCAGCAAAGTATACTGATACTACTACTGTTGGTAGTAGGGTGGTTCCATGATTACCCGAAAAGAGTGTAGAAACCGGGTTTTTGTCCTGAGACTGTTGGGAGGAGGTGGCTCTTGCGGCGGCTTTCGATGTTGAGGGTCGCTCGTCGTCCGTTCTCCTAGGGGTGCCGACTAGGGCATTTGAACTCTGGGTTTTGGTTTTAATTGTTGGGTTTGGGCTGCAAATGCAGTAGCGAATGATGACGCTTTTGGCAATAAACGCACGTGAAACTACTTTTACATTCGTTCCTGGGGTGTGACGTTGACAGTTTTCACAGTAACTATTTTCTCTCACAAATTTTGATTCGGTCTGATACCGATAAATTTCTAAACCTAACGCAAGATTTGACTGCGTGGTACTTATTGCATAATCTACACGAAGCCATTTTATTAAACTCCGTGTGGTATGCATGGGTTCTATTATTGTTAGATTGGGTCGAGTTTTGATTCACCGTCCGTGGTGTAAAACTCGAAAATTGGGGTTTCGCCTTGCTGGTCTATAGGTACTTAATCTTTCAACTATCTCGTATCTGCTGGTCAAAAATTTATTCATATCATCTTAAGTGGGAGTTCTTTTCTGGAGCTGAAAGATTGGTCCCATAGTGAAAAGCTTTCACTTGGCAGGTTGGATGAGCAGAGGTAAACGAGGATTGGGTCCCAGTCCGTTGTCGGGATTCCTTGGATGTTAAGGGGTTGACATGCACTTGTTGATGGTTGTCTGCATCTTCTGTATTTGTTCTCCATTTTCCGCGAATATTGTGGGTAGGTTGAACAGCGTCTTCAGTTGATTGTCGACGAGTATCCTTTTGTTTTCGTACCTAGATCTGAGCGCTTCCAGGCAAGCTCGAAATTATTATCGCTCAGTAGGTACTGTTTTACAATAAGTCCAGCTTGACCTTTTGTTTTCAGGCGTAGGTGGTATAATTTTGAGCGGGTGATAATTTAGGGTGGTTTTTATACACTGCTGTGAACATATCCTGAAAGATGGCTAGACTTCGTATCCACCATGAAATACTTCGGTGTCACATGCTGGTACTTTCAAATAAAAACCATTTGAGTTTGAATCATTTATTGGGTCGGGTATTTGTTGATGGTTGGTGCTAGCAGTGTTGAAAATTTGTAAGGCTTCCATAATTTCTCATTTGCATGTTTGATAAGTTTCCATGCATTTCGCGAATTTTTGCTCAGCTAGTTTGACCTTAAGCATTCACTCTGATAAATCGGTAGCTTGGGAAGGTGACCATCTTGAGCAGGAAACCTCTAATTGGTTACCGTCATATATGAATACCTGCAGGCATTGGTCTGTAGTGGTAAGTTTTGGGTTTCGTTTGTTTTTGGCATTATAATTTAATGTAATTTATCAAGAAATGGGAGCTTTCATTAAGCTGTGAAAGTAGAAAAAATTTCGTCAAAAGGGCAAACAAAAAAATTTTTTTTGAAACCAGCCTAATGTACGCTTGGTTATTAATACGGGCTTGCCTCAGCGCTTCTGAGTACAAGTAATGTGAGTATATATATGTAAATTGGTGTTCACTGGGGTTTTTTTTAGACCCGCCTAATGTGTGCTGGTTTTTTGTTATATGTACTTGTCTCAGCGCATCTGAGTACAAGTAATATGGTTATATATGGGGTAATTCCATCCCATTTCGACCAATTTTGAACCCGACCCCTTTAGAATTGGCTGAAAGTTTTTCTTCTTTTTGTAGCTTACGAAAGAAGTTTTTCAAAATTTTTTCAAATTTTTTCATCCAACTCAAAAAAAGTTATGTATTCTTAAAAAAAAACACAGTTTTTGTTTTCAAATGCTATAAATTTTTCAAAAATTGACCGTTTGGGATCTTTTTTTTTAATTTGTTTTTAAATGTACTTTTCGGAAAAAATACAAACAAATTTTTAAAGTTTTTTTTTAATTTTTCAGTTTTTCGAGATTTTTCGAATTTCGCCATTTTTTTTCTCATAAAAACTTCAATCAATTCTGCAATCATCCCCACTAATCCCACTAATTTTTTTAGTTTTTTAGATTAAAATATAACTTACATTAATCTTAAAACTTAAATTGTTTCCTTTTTGTATATTTATATATTCAGTACTACTCTGCATCGCTTCACCGATTTGGATGGAATTCGGTATATGGATAATGTACTATTTATATATGTAATACTCCTATATTTCTAGTAAAATATGCTCACGATTAGTTTGAAGGAGACTGATAATTAAATGCTTCATATCCGTAACAAGATTTGAAATATAAAATGGGATATGTTCGAGCGGTTTTCTACATGTATGCCATATCTTCCTATTTACTTTCAAAATCGACATAAGTAACTTGCACGACAATTTTGAATTTTAAAATTAAGACTATGTTCAACGGTGAAGGAGTCATTTCATTCACACTGCACAACAATGACTAGCGCTTTAAATTTTTTTTTCATTGAACTCCTTTGTAATACTATTTTCACACAGTCGGCTTATTGAATATAAAGGCAGTTTTCTACATTAAGACTCTTATTGAGCTCAATCTTCCCTACAAAATTCGAATCTATAATTATTTCATTAGTAGCTAATCGAATGCCTAATGAAGTCAAAAGCACAATGCAACTCAGTTGGGAGCGTCCGGTTTCTTAGTTTTTGGTGTATTCAGTGCTTAAAAATGTCATTTGTCAAAGTAAATGTCATTGTCTGCATGGCGGAACAGTACAAGGTGGCCGCATCGAACAGCTGATTATAACCTTTTTTATTTGATTTGATACATCAACTTCCGGCGCAGTACGATTTTGACATTTGTCCATCGAATTTACAAAAACAAAGTACATGGAATTCTTATTTATGTATGTAGGTATGTCACCATGCTGCCACCTTTTATCGTTCCGCCAGATTGTCTGTCATTTAGCATTGTCATTTTATTCGCTTGGCATTTCATCTTTCATACTAATCGAGCAGTTACTTCTGTGTGAAAGCAAAAAATTTACGATTTCATTAGAAGATGAAATGAGATCATTAAGTTTCTGTGTGAAAACAGTATAACAAAAAAATATGGAAAATGCTGGATTCGGTATGCCACGTTGATTTATAGAAAAATTTGAAAAATATCTCTTGTTTTTAGCAGGGACGGAAAATAATTATTATTTTCTTTCGGAGTCGAAAAAGTCCGGGTCATAAAATTGTCCTAGGTGAAAATGTTTAAGTTCTCAGGTATCCCTATAGCAATATCATGTCGAATCATGCATCTTTTTATTCTTCGAACTTTTTCCATAAAAGTCCACATATAAAAGTAAAATCTGTATTTTTATTTTTTGAGTCCGATAGAACTAGTTAAACTCGCCCTTTTAAAATAAAAGTCCGGAAATAAAAGATAAATCCGGACTTTTATTTTTTAAGGCCAAAATAAAAGTCCGGCTTGATAACAAAGAAACGGCTTATCGGAAGTAAAATTTTTAAACTAGTCAAATTCTATCGGACTCAGGTAATAAAAATCCAAAAAAACAATTTTTATCTTGATCCAAATATATTAAAGGCCGAAATTAATAGTTTTGCAGGGAATTATATTATAAAAGGATAACAGTTTCCGCCCCTGGTTATTAGAGTTTAAACTCTGTCGTCCGGTTTTTCAGTGCGACTTAGAGTTAAATAGGGTTTAGCATTGTCACTTTGGCCCTTTAACTGAAAGGAACAGTAAAATTCTAATGCATAGGGCCAAAAGAGTAAAGTTAGATGAAAGTAGTTCTCTGCCGAAGCTGCCCAGCCCTGCTCTAAAGTGAGATCTACTGTTTTAATAGGAGTTTGTGTGATATCTACAAAATAGTCTAAGAAGTTCAGTGACTTTTAATTTTCAACTATTTTAGTTAAAAATTTTCGATTTGTATATTTAAGTTGTCCTTTAAATAATATTTACAATAGCCGCATTCTATTCTAAGCGAGTGCGAAAAGAACGCCAAACTCGGTTAAAATTTCCCTGCATGTATTTAACAACACTGGTAACATTTCAGCTGTCAAAATCATCTGTTGTTTATTATTGACGTTTCTTTGTTATTTATATTACTATAATGTCCGATAATGAGGATGATTTTATATGCGAAGACGACGAATTTTAGTAAATAATGAGTGATTCTCAACGTTTGGTAATAGCAGAATGTGAAAGCACATCACAGGGCCCACCCATAGTGGCAAAGGACATAGATGAGGTAGAGGTTGTTTGGGAAGATGCTGATGACAAGGAATTCGAAAAGCTGCTGTGGTCTATTGACGATGATACATTATTCCAGCCGCTTGACTTAACCAATCATGGTACATATGCTGGAAAGACGGTTTTTGTAACATGGAATGATGAATATTGCTAAATATATTCAAAGAGCGTGACGTACAAAGAAAAACAATTTGACCAAATTGCGAACGATATATTCATACTAGAAATGAATGCTTTGTTACTTATGCGAAGCGGTCAGGTTTATTATTTTAGTTCGGTAAAATCAATACATGCAGTTGACTGGCTAAATGATGCTGGAGGTGGCGTACGTTGTATGGCTCCTGCACCCAATGTAGGATTTAGCTGTATACGTTACGTAGCAAGTGAAAAGGCACGGTAATAGTGCAGTTTACGGTACCCACCGAAATTTGGGCCAACATTTTCGAGTGAGGTATCAAAAGACGCGTATTCGCGTCCAGATTAAGAATCCGAAAGCGGAAGTTAACTTTTTTTACCCGGTCAAAAGATATTAACGAAAAAACCGAAAAAATACCCACATGACCCTCCGAAACCGGGGGTGAAATCCATAGTATTTTTGCGCATTGGCGGCCTTCGGCCGCGCTTATAAAAAATAACCCTGGGCTACGCCATGTCAAGTCCGGGTGTGTGGTATAACCGTGGCTACCGCCATACAGGAGCACAGTATAGTCATTACGTATATGCACCACTAGGCGTTGCTTGTATTTTACAGATGAAGAGCAGGTGGCGCAATTGCATTTCAGCTACGATAACCAAATGGATACTTGTTTAGTTCAAGAAATGTACAAAGCCATACCTGGGATTGTGGCATGTACTTGGGTTGAAACACAGCAACATTTAATATGTATGAGTTGCAACAATATATTTTATAAAATTAATTTTGAAAATCCTCCCAGTTTTCACCAGCCCTTAACGCATTCGTCAAGTGTATTTTAAAGTTATCTTGCTGTTAAACTAATGGGTTATGAATCAAAAATTATAAGCAGAAAATAAAACTAAATAACATTATATAAACTGTAATAAATGCAGTTCCATATAATTATTTAAATAAGAGATTAAAATTAGTTAGCAACTACGTAAGTATATGTGGATTAGAGGTTTACGGAGTAGCTCCTTGCGGAGGGATTGTCCCTCATTCACTTACTCCAGAGAGGCTTCGAACATAACCCCGGTCTTTGGAAGTGCAGCGTCTGCTGAAAAGAAATAGATACATAAAATGGTCACACTTTTGTCTGTATATTTCGGCGCAGTTTGTGGCTCCTTGGCGGTCACGCACAAAGGCGACTTACCGTTGCTATAATGGTTCTTTTAATACTCATGCCTCTAGTTGCACAGGTAGCCTCCAGTTTTTTCGGCTGTTTTTAGGAGCTACAATTCCCGATGTGCGAACAGTAGCAATCCCGACCACCAGTCGCTAACCCCAGCGGGTTAGGGGGTCAGAATATTCCCGCGGTAGGTATGCCTGTCGTAAGAGGCGACTAAAATATCAGATTCAAGGGGATGTGTAGCGCAACCCTTCAGGTTGCCAGCGCAATATATAGCTTCTCCAAACCCAATTGTCAACCTCACCTCTCCGCGGCGAATCCTGTTTCACTAACAGACGAGGCTCTGGTGACCCCAAGCTCCTCATGGAATTGAGGGTGGGAAGGGAGGGGATGGCCTGAAGGTTTAATGTGGCCACATAAATCGTTCCCGAGATGGTCGGGCTAGCACCTTAATGGTGCTGTGGTACCGGAGCGTACCGGATCTGTATCCGGAAAAGGACCATTACATCGATAACACTCCCCAAAGCCTTCGGGGAGCAACCTTATCGCTACAACAACAACAACAACCACACCTCCTGACCCTCACACCATATGACAGCACGGAAGCTATAGGACTGCGACTTCGAACTCTATTAGATAAAACACAAACATTTAATGAACTTACACCTGCGAACAGAAAAATAGCAGTCTCAATTTTTATAAATTTCGTCAATAAATACTTTTTTATTTCCGATACTACACGAAAAAACTTCCCTGATTTTTTTTAACTCAAGCTATGAAAAACAATATCGAAAGCGTTTTCGAAAAACGCAAAAATTTACCGAAATTTTGAACTTCTTATTTATGGTTCTGTGCATTTTTGGAGTATACAATTTTGTAGCAAAATCAATTTTAGTATAACAAAGCACATGCATGCTATAGGTCTCTAAAAATTCTCCTTGATTTTTGAGGTTTTTTGAAGGGTGTTTGAGATTTTCTTCTATACAAATTGTGGAACAGTTTTTTTATGGGTGGCTGTCTGGGCATTGGCGCCTGTCCAGGTTGTGTTGGTGGCATGATTTGACCCATGTAACCACCTGGTTGTTGTAGAGGATAAGCTGGCAGCTGAGGTTGTGGAGGATAACCAGGTGGACCAGGTTGTGGAGGATAGACCGGCTGTTGTGGCATTATGCAGCATAAAATATATATGCAATTAACAAAAGATTTATTTTCTTTTGTTTTGTTTTGCGCTTTTTGAGTGAAGTTGGGTGCGATAGTTCTATATGTCAAAAACTTTCCTTGGTGTATTTTAGACTTCATTCACAATAGAGCAATTTTTTCTATTTTCAACACTACCTCTCAACTCGGTTACTAATTAGCCGACTTCGCGAGGACTGGATAAAATAAGCGAGTTAGTGTTATTGCTTTGAATGTAATTCGATGAATAGCGAGTGTTCTTTTCGTGCTCGCTTAGAATAGAACGCGCCTAATAATAAAACATACACAAATACACATTAAGTGATTACATTTCGCTATATGATTTTGTTAGGATAACATGTCTATTGTAAACACAGTAAAAGATCCATACGAAGTCATTAGTTGGTCATATACTAAAATCGATTATTTTCCTTTCCTCTCACCACTATAATTTTGCATTCAATTTACGGTAATTGTTTACTTTAGGGTACAATTGCTAAAACTCTTCCGAAAATATCGGGAGGTGTCAAAAGACGCGACTTGATCTCAGGACCAAGAATCCGAAAGCGGAAATTAGAAATTTGGCCTTATTCCGCCAAATATAAATTTGAATTTTTATTTCGAGGGACGAGACTACGTCGTTCGCTGTGCCACCGAACACTCCGAAAATTCACCACCAAATATGGCTGCATACAAGTTCGTTTATATACTTAAACCAGTGTACTAAACCTACTCTACTTAAACTAGCGAAACCTGGTGGTCGTTAGACGATAATGCTGCTTCACTAAATTGATGTGGTCGTGTAGTGCACTTGCGCTTTGGATGAACGTTGCTGAGTCTTGCTTGAAATATCCTTGGAGGTGGTTATACCGCTTTTATGTATGCCCTAGTTGCCCAGGGAAGTTATACATTTACACAGGGTCGCGTATATGCTGCGTTTCGTCTCTCGCCATTTCGTACCGGGTCGACCAATTGTTGATGCGAAATGAACAGAATATCGCAGCCCAGGCACGTATAGGCCTTCCTGTGAATGCCGATTCTGCGTCAAAAAATTACCAAACTTGGTGGTCAAACGGGTTCTCGCGATGGGGTACGACCTGGATGGTCTCCAAACCGACTGTAAAAGGGTTAACCGAATGTAGTGTTTGAAGCGATTTTTTGGTGAGAAGAACTTTCTTTGGTGCGTGTGTTCACCTTTGCTGCAGTCTATTAAAAGGGAAGTTGGCTGCGGAAATTGCACCGATAAGCGTGCAATTGACGTCTGTCATTTGCTGACAAGGCATGGACAAGAGGTTGCCAGATTTTATGTCCAGATCCGTAGCACAGGGTAACCGCAACACAGTATTCCTGCCAAGATCCCAAGGGCTTTTGATTTCGCCCTGCAGAACTTTTTCATTTTCTTCTACTTAATATGGTAGGTGCCACACCCATTTTACAAAGTTTTCTCTAAAGTTATAGTTTGCGTCAATAAACCAATCCAATTACCATGTTTCATCCCTCTTTTGGTATTTGGTATAGAATTATGGCATTTTTTTCATTTTTCGTAATTTTCGATATCGAAAAAGTGGGCGTGGTCATAGTCGGATTTCGAAAATTTTTTATAACAAGATAAAGTGAGTTCAGATCAGTACGTGAACTAAATTTAATAAAGATATATCGATTTTTGCTCAAGTTATCGTGTTAACGGCCGAGCGGAAGGACAGACGGTCGACTGTGTATAAAAACTGGGCATGGCTTCAACCGATTTCGCCAATTTTCGCAGAAAACAGTTATCGTCATAGAAGCCAAGTCTCTAACAAATTTCACAAGAATTGGTAAATTTTTGTTCGACTTATGGCATTAAAAGTATTCTAGACGAATTAAGTGAAAAAGGGTGGAGCCACGTCCATTCTGAAAATCTTTTATTTTTGGTATTTTGTTGCACCATATCATTACTGGAGTTGAATTTTGACATAATTTACTTATATACTGTAAAAATATAAAATTTTTGTTAAAATTTGACTTAAAAAAATCGTCATCCGATTTTTCTAATTTTTATTTAGCTCACATATAGTAATAGTTGTAACATTCCTGCCGAATTTCATCATGATACCACTTTCAAATTACCTCCTTTTAAAAGTAGGCGGTGCCACGTCCATTGTCCAAAATTTTCTATTCTGTGTCATAAGGTCAACCCATTTACCAAGTTTCATCGCTTTATCCGTCTTTGATAATGAATTATCGCACTTTTTCGGTTTTTCGAAATTCTCGATAGTGAAAAAGTGGGCGTGGTTATAGTCCGATATCGTTCATTTTAAATAGCGATCTGAGATGAGTGCTCAGGAATCTACGTACCAAATTTCATCAAGACATCTCAAAATTTACTCAAGTTATCGTGTTAACGGACAGACGGACATGGCTAAATCAAATTTTTTTTCGATACTGATGATTTTGATATTTGGAAGTCTATAACTATCTCGATTCCTTTATACCTGTACAACCAAGCGTTATCAAATCAGAGTTAATATACTATGTGTGCAAAGCACGCTGAGTATAAACAAGTAAGGAAGGCTAAGTTCGGGTGTAACCGAACATTACATACTCAGTTGAGAGCTATGGAGACAAAATAAGGAAAATCACCATGTAGGAAAATGAACCTAGGGTAACCCTGGAATGTGGTTGTATGACATGTGTATCAAATGGAAGGTATTAAAGAGTATTTTAAGAGAGAGTAGGCCATAGTTCTATGGATGGACGCCATTTAGGGATATCGCCATAAAGGTGGACCAGGGCTGACTCTAGAATTTGTTTGTACGATATGGGTATCAAATGAAAGGTGTTACTGAGCATTTTAAAGCGGGCCTTAGGTCTATCGGTGGACGCCTTTTCGAGATATCGCCATTAAGCTGGGCCAGGGGTGACTCTAGAATGTGTTTGTACGATATGGGTATCAAATGAAAGGTGGTAATGAGTATTTTAAAAGGGAGTGGGCTTTAGTTCTATAGGTGAACGCCTTTTAGAGAAATCGCCATAAAGGTGGACCAGGGGTGACTCTAGAATATGTTTGTACGATATGGGTATCAAATGAAAGGTGTTAATGAGTATTTTCAAAGGGAGTGATCCTTAGTTCCATAGGTGGACGCCGTTTCGAGATATCGCCATAAAGGTGGACCAGGGGTGACTCCAGAATGTGTTTGTACGATATGGGAATCAAATGAAAGGTGTTACTGAGCATTTTAAGAGGGAGTGGGCATTAGGTCTATAGGTGGACGCCTTTTCGAGATGTCGCCATTAGGGTGGGCCAGGGGTGACTCTAGAATGTTTATACGATATGGGTATCAAACGAAAGGTGTTACTGAGCATTTTAAAAGGGAGTGGGCATTAGGTCTATAGGTGGACGCCTTTTCGAAATATCGCCATTAGGGTGGGCCAGGGGTGACTCTAGAATGTGTTTTTACGATATGGGTATCAAATGAAAGGTGGTAATGAGTATTTTAAAAGAGAGTAATCCTTAGTTCTATAGGTGGAAGCCTTTTCGAGATATCGCCATAAAGGTGGACCAGGGGTGACTCTAGAATGTTTGTACGATATGGGTATCAAACGAAAGGTGTTACTGAGCATTTTAAGAGGGAGTGGGCATTAGGTCTATGGGTGGACGCCTTTTCGAGATATCGCCATTAGGGTGGGCCAGGGGTGACTCTAGAATGTGTTTGTACGATATGGGTATCAAACGAAAGGTGTTACTGAGCATTTTAAGAGGGAGTGGGCATTAGGTCTATAGGTGGACGCCTTTTCGAGATATCGCCATTAGGGTGGGCCAGGGGTGACTCTAGAATGTTTGTACGATATGGGTATCAAACGAAAGGTGTTACTGAGCATTTTAAGAGGGAGTGGGCATTAGGTCTATAGGTGGACGCCTTTTCGAGATATCGCCATTAGGGTGGGCCAGGGGTGACTCTAGAATGTTTGTACGATATGGGTATCAAACGAAAGGTGTTACTGAGCATTTTAAGAGGGAGTAGGCATTAGGTCTATAGGTGGACACCTTTTCGAGATATCGCCATTAGGGTGGGCCAGGGGTGACTCTAGAATGTTTGTACGATATGGGTATCAAACGAAAGGTGTTACTGAGCATTTTAGGAGGGAGTGGGCATTAGGTCTATAGGTGGACGCCTTTTCGAGATATCGCCATTAGGGTGGGCCAGGGGTGACTCTAGAATGTTTGTACGATATGGGTATCAAACGAAAGGTGTTACTGAGCATTTTAAGAGGGAGTGGGCATTAGGTCTATAGGTGGACGCCTTTTTGAGATATCGCCATTAGGGTGGGCCAGGGGTGACTCTAGAATGTTTGTACGATATGGGTAAATAACGAAAGGTGTTACTGAGCATTTTAAGAGGGAGTGGGCATTAGGTCTATAGGTGGACGCCTTTTCGAGATATCGCCATTAGGGTGGGCCAGGGGTGACTCTAGAATGTGTTTGTACGATATGGATATCAAATTAAAGGTATTAATGAGGGTTTTAAAAGCGAGTGGCCCTTAGATGTATATGTGAAGGCGTTTTCGCGATATCGACCAAAATGTGGACCAGGTGATCCAGAAAATCATCTGTCGGGTACTGCTAATTTATTTATATATGCAATACCACTAACAGTATTCCTGCCAAGATTCCAAACGCTGTTGATTTCGCCTTGTAGAACTTTTTCATTTTCTTCTACTTAATATGGTAGGTGTCACACCCATTTTACAAAGTTTTTTCAAAGTTATATTTTGCGTCAATAAACCAATCCAATTACCATGTTTCATCCCTTTTTTCGTATTTGGTATAGAATTATGGCATTTTTTTCATTTTTCGTAATTTTCGATATCGATAACGTGGGCGTGGTTATGGTCGGATTTCGGCCATTTTTTATACCAAGATAAAGTGAGTTCAGATAAGTACGTGGACTAAGTTTAGTAAAGATATATCGGTTTTTGCTCAAGTTATTGTGTTAACGGCCGAGAGGAAGGCCAGACGGTGGACTGTGTATAAAAACTGGGCGTGGCTTCCACCGATTTCGCCCATTTTCACAGAAAACAGTTACCGTCATAGAGTCTATGCCCCTACCAAATTTAAGAAGGATTGGTAAATTTTTGTTCGACTTATGGCATTAAAAGTATTCTAGACAAACTAAATGAAAATGGGCGGAGCCACGCCCATTTTGAAATTTTCTTTTATTTTTGTATTTTGTTGCATCATATCATTACTGGAGTTGAATGTTTGACTTAATTTACTTATATACAGTAAAGATATTAAATTTTTTGTTAAAATTTGAATTTAAAAAAATTTTTTTTAAAAAGTGGGCGTGTTCTTCATCCAATTTTGCTAATTTTTATTTAGCACATATATAGTAATAGTAGTAACGTTCCTGCCAAATTTCATCATGATATCTTCAACGACTGCCAAATTACAGCTTGCAAAACTTTTAATTACCTTCTTGTAAAAGTGGGCGGTGCCACGCCCATTGTCCAAAATCTTACTAATTTTCTATTCTGCGTCATAACGTCAACCCATCTACCAAGTTTCATCGCTTTATCCGCCTTTGGCAATGAATTATCGCATTTTTTCGGTTTTTCGAAATTTTCGATATCGAAAAAGTGGGCGTGGTTATAGTCCGATATCGTTCATTTTAAATAGCGATCTGAGATGAGTGCCCAGGAATCTACATACCAAATTTCATCAAGATACCTCAAAATTTACTCAAGTTATCGTGTTAACGGACAGACGGACGGACGGACGGACATGGCTCAATCAAATTTTTTTTCGATACTGATGATTTTGATATATGGAAGTCTATATCTATCTCGATTCCTTTATACCTGTACAACCAACCGTTATCCAATCAAAGTTAATATACTCTGTGAGCTCTGCTCAACTGAGTATAAAAAGACACATAAGTTGGCAATCAGCGAAACGATCGCACGCCTAGAAGGCACTAGCCAACAAGGTACTGTGCTTCGACTTTTGTCAGAACTGGAATACTTTCATTGATAATTTCATCTAAAAAACAAAATTATGCTTGTCACAAAGAAAATTTTCGACATGAGCGGTCGAAAACGAAGTGGGTGTGGCAGTTTTTCGAAAAGTCGGTGGACGAAAAAAAGTGAATTGCGCTATTTGCAATGTGGAATTATGTTTTAATTCATCCACATCTGCGCTAAATAACCACCTTAAGATGGTACATCACAAAAATCGCGAGATCGAAAAGTAAGTATTACCACAAGTTTTATTTATAATTTAGAAATAAATAAACGTATACTCTTAGTTCAACTATAACACAGCCAACGAAGAAATTTTGGAAAATAACGGTCTGTTACTAAAAAGGCGGAACATTGTAACATCGATGTGCAACAGCGAACGTCAGGAAACGATAGCACGAGCAACGGCACGTTTGATCGCTACAAATATGTTTCCAATATCCCTGGCATCATCAGAAGGTTTCAGGGATTTCATGAAGGTGTTAGAACCGGGATTCAAAGTACCTTGCGAAAGCAGTATTCAATCACGTTTGCAGCTTCTTTATAAAGCAGTACGTGACGATATATCGAGGGACTTGGAAGAAACAGCAAACATTTCTATTTCCATTGACGAATGGTCTTCACGTACCCAGATTTTTATATTTCGGTTGAGGCGCAGTACTTCAATTTAAACAATGACTAATGCAGTGTTACGCTTTGTAACCAACAGTTGCAAGGTACGCATATATAATATTCTTTGGATATAAATTATAATTTGAATGCACTATATTATCTTGTAAAATTTTTAAATATTCGCAACTTATGAAGCTTTCAAACCATAAAATTGAAACAACAGGCCATAAGGCGGATTAACAAACTAATTTTGGTCATTTCAAAGCGAAGAAAGCGCCAAGTTGTTTCTATGTTATCCTAAACGTTTATGTGAATCCACCTTAAGTAACAATGGAATGCTTTGTCGCTTTCTTCGCTTTGATACCAAAGGGTTTATGTACATAAATCCTTTTTTCCGCATTGACTCGAGGAAGTGCTACATTTTTCGATATTTGTCCTTTAATGTATTCCTAATATTTATATGATACTATAAAGCTAGGTATATAATATTCGGCTTCGCCCGAACTTAACCATCCTTACTTGTTTAGTCTGAGTTTCTATACAGGAAGGCCAAATGCTGAAAATATTGCTGCAGCTGTCGAGACCTGCTTAGAGGACTGGAATATATCTAAAAAATACAAGCGATAACTCATGATAGTGCAAGCGTGATGAATGCGACTGCGAAAAAACTTTTAAATATACCAGATAGTGTTAAGTGTAGTGCTCATATTTTGCAGCTTGTGGTCAAAGATGCACTTGGATCTGTTTCGGATTATGCCAACTTATGCACAAAAGGAAAAAATATAGCATCATTCTTCCATCGATCAAATATAGCCAAGTCTGCGCTTTCAACACGCCAAGTACAACTTGGCATTAAGGAAAATTGCTTAGTTCAGTCATGTGAAATTCGTTGGAATTCTAAGCTTCGTATGTGTGAAAGTTTACTTTTGAACCGAAATGCTATATGTTTAGTTTTAACGGACAGAACCATCACAAAACCGTGCGACGCGCTTAAATTGGAGTTAAGCGAAACTTAATGGAGTAGGATAGCGACACTAGTGAAGCTCTTGCTGCCTGTCGAAAACGCCACAACTGTATTGTGCAGTGCAAAGTCGGTGACATTGCCTTTGGTCCGTCCGTTAATAAATCGCCTAATTGAAAATCATATGTGTCCTGCACTTAATGAAACACACAAACGAAAATGTATTTAGAAAAGTGTTAAGAAATCTCTTTTGAAACCATTGATATGGACAATGGTAGCAGTAACATTTCAGTTGCTATTGTATCCGTTTTTTTAGATCCAAGATACAAAAGATTGCAATATGAAAACACAGGAAGAACAAGTAAGAACGGGACTGTCTTCGGCTGTGCCGAAGACTTCATACCTTTTGTGAATGGGGCTGAAAAATAATCTTATCCCGTTCGTAATCTCCGAATAATCGGATGTATAAGATAAGAAATATATAGTGAGCAGATCTACATACCATACGATTTTTAAGATAGATATAAAATAAAAAACAGGTAGGTACTTTGTGTGAGGATGCAAAGTTTCACGTTTTTTTGTGGTCTGCGTGTAAAAACTATGACTACGAATTACGTATTTCAACAATATATGACGTAAACGTAACTATTTGATGAAATTTGATGAATTTTGAAGCTTCTAGCCGTAAAAAGGGGGCAAAAATTAGAGTTTATATGGGGTATATAATATATATACCACCGATCTCTATGATTTTTTCAGACAACAATATATGCTATATACGTAAGCATATGGTGAAATTTGAAGCGTTAGCGTTAAAATGGGAAGAAATTGCGCAAAGTTTCTTATCTGAACACGGTTGTATGGGATATATACTATATATACCACCGGTATCTATGATTTTCTCAGACAACAATATATGCTATACACATAAGCATTTAGTGAAATTGAACATATCTAAACGATTTTAAGATAATATAAAATAAAAAATAGGTAGGTATCTGTGTGAGGATGCAAAGCTTCACGTTTTTGTGGTCTGCATGTAAAAACTATGACTACGAATCACGTATTTCAAAAATATATGACGTAAACGTAACTATTTGATGAAATTTGATGAATTCTGAAGCTTCTAGCCGTAAAAAAGGGGCAAAAATGAGAGTTTATATGAAGTATATAATATATATACCACCGATCTCTATGATTTTTTTCAGGACATCAATATATGCTATACACGTAAGCAGTTGGTGAAATTTGAAGCTTCTAGCTGTTAAAATGGGTAGAAATTGCGAAAAGTTTCTTATCTGAACAATCGGTTGTATGAGATATATACTATATATACCACCGATCTCTATGATTTTTTCAGACAACAATATATGCTATATACGTAAGCAATCGTGAAATTTGAAGCTTCTAGCTGTTAAAATGGGGAAGAATTGCGAAAAGTTTCTTATCTGAACAATCGGTTGTATGGGATATATACTATATATACCACCGTATCTATGATTTTCTCAGACAACAATATATGCTATACACATAAGCATTTAGTGAAATTTGAAACATATCTAAACGATTTTTAAGATAAATATAAAATACAAAAAATAGGTAGGTAATCTGTGTGAGGATGCAAAGCTTCACGTTTTTTTGTGGTCTGCATGTAAAAACTATGACTACGAATCACGTATTTCAAAAATATATGACGTAAACGTAACTATTGATGAAATTTGATGAATTCTGAAGCTTCTAGCCGTAAAAAAGGGGCAAAAATGAGAGTTTATATGAAGTATATAATATATATACCACCGATCTCAATGATTTTTTCAGACATCAATATATGCTATACACGTAAGCAGTTGGTGAAATTTGAAGCTTCTAGCTGTTAAAATGGGGTAGAAATTGCGAAAAGTTTCTTATCTGAACAATCGGTTGTATGAGATATATACTATATATACAACCGATCTCTATGATTTTTTCAGACAACAATATATGCTATATACGTAAGCATTTGGTGAAATTTGAAGCTTCTAGCTGTTAAAATGGGGTAGAAATTGCGAAAAGTTTCTTATCTGAACAATCGGTTTGTATGAGATATATACTATATATACAACCGATCTCTATGATTTTTTCAGACAACAATATATGCTATATACGTAAGCAATCGGTGAAATTTGAAGCTTATAGCTGTTAAAATGGGGTAGAAATTGCGAAAAGTTTCTTATCTGAACAATCGGTTGTATGAGATATATACTATATATACAACCGATCTCTATGATTTTTTCAGACAAACAATATATGCTATATATACATCGTAAGCTATTCTGTAAAAGGGGTAGAAATTGAAAAGTCTTATCTAACATGTAATAAATAATTCAAGCATGAGAGATCGTAAATTTGAAGCTTCTAGCTGTTAAATGGGGCTAAACTTTGCGATAATATATATATATACTATATATATATACTATATATACCACCATATATATACTATATATACCACCGATCTTTATGATTTTTTCAGACATCAATATATGCTATATACCTAAGCATTCGTTGAAATTTGAAGCCTCTAGCTCTTAAAATGGGCAGTAATTACGAAAAGTTCCTTATCTGAACAATCGGTTGTGGGGGATATATACTATATATACGACCGATCTCATCAATTTTTTCAGGCAACAATATGTGCAATGTACGAAAGTATATGGTGAAGTTTGAAGCTTCAATCTGTTAAATTGGGTAAGATATTACAAAAATCCTCTTTTTTCTGAAAAATCGGTTGTATGGAGGATATATGCTATAGTGGTCCGATCCGGTCGGTTCCGACAAATGTCTAATCGGACACCCAAATATACCCGCTCACCAAATTTTATCAAGATATCTCAAAAATTGAGGGACTAGTTTGCATACAAACAGACAGACGGACAGACGGACAGACGGACATGGGCTAAATCAACTCAGCTCTTCAACCTGATTATTTCGTATACTTAATGGTGGGATCTATCTATTTTCCTTTAAGGACTTACAATTTTCAGTTTCGTGACGAAATTATATACCATTTCATTTTCATGAAAGGTATAAAAATAGGTAGGTAATCTGTGTGAGGATGCAAAGCTTCACGTTTTTTGTGGTCTGCATGTAAACACTACGACTACGAATCACGTATTTCAAAAATATATGACGTAAACGTAACTATTTGATGAAATTTGATGAATTTTGAAGCTTCTAGCCGTAAAAAAGGAGTCAAACTGACAGTTTATATGAAGTATATAATATATATACCACCGATCTCTATGATTTTTTCAGACAACAATATATGCTATATACGTAAGCATTTTGTGAAATTTGAAGCTTCTAACTGTTAAAACGGGGCAGAAATTGCGCAAAGTTTCTTATCTGAACAATCGGTTGTATGAGTATATATACTATGTATACCACCGATCTCAATGATTTTTTCAGACATCAATATATGCTATACACGTAAGCAGTTGGTGAAATTTGAAGCTTCTAGCTGTTAAAATGGGGCTGAAATCGTAAAAAAAAATATATATACTATATATATATATACTATATACATATACCATCATATATATATTATATATATCACCGATCTCTATGATTTTTTGACACAACAATACATACTATATACGTAAGCAATCGGTGAAATTTGAAGCTTATAACTGTTAAAATGGGGTAGAAATTGCGAAAAGTTTCTTATCTGAACAATCGGTTGTATGAGATATATACTATATATACAACCGATCTCTATGATTTTTTCAGACAACAAATATATGCTATATACGTAAATATTCGGTGAAATTTGAAGCTTCTAGCTGTTAAAATGGGGCTAAAATTTGCGAAAATATATATATATACTATATATATATACTATATATACCACCATATATATACTATATATACCACCGATCTTCATGATTTCTTCAGACAACAATATATGCTATATACGTAAGCATTCGTTGAAATTTGAAGCCTCTAGCTCTTAAAATAGGGCAGTAATTACGAAAAGTTCCTTATCTGAACAATCGGTTGTGGGGGATATATACTATATATACGACCGATCTCATAAATTTTTTCAGGCAAGAATATGTGCAATATACGAAAGTATATGGTGAAGTTTGAAGCTTCAATCTGTTAAATTGGGTAAGATATTACAAAAATCCTCTTTTCTGAAAAATCGGTTGTATGGAGGATATATGCTATAGTGGTCCGATCCGGTCGGTTCCGACAAATGTCTAATCGGACACCCAAATACACCCGCTCACCAAATTTTATCAAGATATCTCAAAAATTGAGGGACTAGTTTGCATACAAACAGACAGACGGACAGACGGACATGGCTAAATCAACTCAGCTCTTCTACCTGATTATTTCGGTATACTTAATGGTGGGTCTATCTATTTTCCTTTAAGGACTTACAATTTTCGGTTTCGTGACGAAATTAATATACCATTTCATTTTCATGAAAGGTATCAAAATGAAAGTCCATGATTTGTTAGAAGTAATTTAAAAGATGGGAACTTCTGTGGATGACAGGGTGGCCACAGAAAAAAATACTGATTTTGACTTCCTTTTTAGTCCGAAATAAACCGAACAGACCTTAAATCGCAAATGGATTTATACATTGCAGAACCACAAGTTGGTCACAACATCGATCCCATATTGTGGTGGAAATCCCATAGCGAAATTTATCCCGATATTTTCAACATTGCTAAGCGCTACCTTTGTATACCAGCCACTTCGGCTGAGTCCGAGCGAATGTTTTCCATTGCTGGGAACATTGTCTCACAACGTAGAAGTTGTTTGTTACCAAGAAATATAAATCTTCTTACTTTCTTGTATCAAAACAGAGGTTAAATGAAGGGGAAATGAACTTATATAAATGTATATGTCGTTTTTATACTCAGTTGAGCAGAGCTCACAGAGTATATTAACTTTGATTGGATAACGGTTGGTTGTACAGGTATAAAGGAATCGAGATAGATATAGACTTCCATATATCAAAATCATCAGTATCGAAAAAAATTCGATGAGCCATGTCCGTCCGTCCGTCCGTCCGTCTGTCCCGTTAACACGATAACTTGAGTAAATTTTGAGGTATCTTGATGAAATTTGGTATGTAAGTTCCTGGGAACTCATCTCAGACCGCTATTTAAAATGAACGATATCGGACAATAACCACGCCCACTTTTTCGATATCGAAAATTTCGAAAAATCGAAAAAGTGCGATAATTCATTACCAAATACGGATTAAGCGATGAAACTTGGTAGGTGAGTTGAACTTATGACGCAGAATAGAAAACTAGTAAAATTTTGGACAATGGGCGTGGCACCGCCCACTTTTAAAAGAAGGTAATTTAGTAGTTTTGCAAGCTGTAATTTGGCAGTCGTTGAAGATATCATGATGAAATTTGGCAGGAACGTTACTCTTATTACTATATGTCTGCTTAATAAAAATTAGCAAAATCGGAGAACGACCACGCCCACTTTTTATTTTTTAATTCAATTTTAAAAGAAAAGTTAATATCTTTACAGTATATAAGTAAATTATGTCAACATTCAACTCCAGTGATGATATGGTGCAACAAATGCAAAAATAAAAGAAAATTTCAAAATGGGCGTGGCTCCGCCCTTTTTCGTTTAATTTGTCTAGGATACTTTTAATGCCATAAGTCGAGCAAAAATTTACCAATCCTTGTGAAATTTGGTAGAGGCTTAGATTCTAGGACGATAACTGTTTTCTGTGAAAAAGGGCGAAATCGGATGAAGCCACGCCCAGTTTTTATACACAGTCGACCGTCTGTCCTTCCGCTCGGCCGTTAACACGATATCTTTAGCAAAAACCGATATATCTTTACTAAACTCAGTTCACGTACTTATCTGAACTCACTTTGTATTGGTGTAAAAAATGGCCGAAATCCGACTATGACCACGCCCACTTATATACCAAATACGAAAAAAGGGATGAAACATGGTAATTGTATTGGTCTGTTGACGCAAAATATAACTTTAGAAAAAAACTTGGTAAAATGGGTGTGACACCTACCATATTAAGTAGAAGAAAATGAAGAAGTTTTGCAGGGTGAAATCAAAAGCCCTTGAAATCTTGGAAGGAATACTGTTCGTGGTATTACATATATAAATAAATTAGCGGTACCCGACAGATGATGTTCTGGATCACCCAGGTCCACATTTTGGTCGATATCTCGAATACGCCTTCACATATAAAACTAAGGGCCACTCCCTTTTAAAACCCTCATTAACACCTTTCATTTGACCCCCATATCGTACAAACAAATTCTAGAGTCACCCCTGGTCCACCTTTATGGCGATATCTCGAAAAGGCGTCCACCAATAGAACTAAGGCCCACGCCCTTTTAAAATACTCATTAACACCTTTCATTTGATACCCATATCGTACAAACAAATTCTAGAGTCACCCCTGGTCCACCTTTATGGCGATATCTCGAAAAGGCGTCCACCTATAGAACTAAGGCCCACGCCCTTTTAAAATACTCATTGACACCTTTCGTTTGATACCCATATTGTACAAACGCATTCTAGAGTCACCCCTGGTCCACCTTTATGGCGATATCTCAAAACGGCGTCCACCTATGGAACTAAGGATCTCTCCCTTTTAAAATACTCATTAACCCCTTTCATTTGATACCCATATCGTACAAACAAATGCTAGAGACAACCCTGATCCACCTTTATGGCGATATCCCTAAACGGCGTCCACCTATAGAACTATGGCCCTCTCCCTCATAAAATACTCTTTAATGGCTTTCATTTGATACACATGTCATACAAACACATTCCAGGGTTACCCTAGGTTCTTTTTACAACATGGTAATTTCCCTTACTTTGTCTCCACAGTTCTCAACTGAGTATGTAATGTTCGGTTACACCCCTTACTTGTTATATATAGCATTAGGACGATATGTTCTGGAATGATTTGTATTTTATGGAAATAAAAATCTTATATTGCACATATTATTTTATATGTTTTATTAATTGAATTAGATTTTATATGTAAGAAATTTATGCATAGATTAATAACACTGGACCACGAATTTCAACTTTTTTCTTTACTAGAAACGCTGTTATGAAATTCGTATGTAAAATCACCCCCTGATTTCGAAAATTGAGTCCATTTTTGATTCTATGGTACCGTTTTTGAGATATTGCAATTTACCGTTATTCGAAAAAACCAAAAAGATGGCTCCCTTTAATTACGTATATCTCACGACACAGGTCAAGCAATGCAAACAAAATCGGAAAGACGATAAAATTGCTATAAATGCATCATACATGTGTTTTTTGCTCAACCATATAGTTTTCGAGATATTAGCTCATTATTTCAGATGTGTTTTTTTTATGAAAAATATGAAAACTGTACTTTTGCATTGCAGTCATTCACAAAACCACAACTCCAAATATTTTTTATTTACGTAAAGCTCTGTTTAATTAGAAACAACAGATAAGCTATCACCGAACACAGACGATGCACAAAACTACGTAGGTTAATAAGCGATCAAATAAAAATACCCAGGTTTGCGCAACTTCAATGCTATGATTACATACATATATTAAAGGTATAAAGTGCAAATGGGATATTATCCGGATAAACGAATAACACCATAACAATGATATATACTTTTCTTTAAATAAATCAATATGTACTTTTAATACTCGAATTGTTTTATAGTAGGTAGGTGGTTGCATCGAAAGGAAGAGTGGTTGGGTTCGAAAGCTGCTGTAGGCATGTAGTTATAAACATGTATGTTCCCGTCACTTATGGGTAGAGTATGCAGGTAGATTTTCAAAATTATAAGACACAGAAAATTTTAAAGCCTACATCTAAAGTCATGGTGCACAGTATTTTCTTTTTCGCTATCAGCTGTATAAAAAGGAACCTTTCTGTCTAGGAAAGATTTGATAATTATTATTACTGTGTATACCCCGAGTATAATATGAGTTAATATAGCGCCCATTGACAACTTTCATAACATCTCGCAAGGCTCGCCGGAGATCAAAGTGTGCGATTCGTTCATAGTCAAATTTCAAACAACAGTGATATTAGTCATATCATGAGCTTTACAAGGACGCGAGAATTATGAGTAGTTAATACCAGATCCAGATATGTTTTCTGATATTCATGTGTGCCAATATACTATCATACAATGGCGACGCCGAGTGTCTCTCAGATCATATCAAACTATTATACTCAAGTATTTTGCATTGAGCACTAAAAATGCTGAAAACTCATGGACAACCCGGAACACATGTGGTACATCGGGTCGAGTAGAATTGATTCAGTCGGATCCGCGACACAACACATAAAATTTAGATATACACCACATGATAATGGCAGCGAGAACCTACTTACATGCCATTTTCAATAGTAAAGTGTCTATATGTGTCAAACACAAAAGTACCTCTTGCGATTGGGTCTGAAGAGGCCAAAGGAGAGTAAACCTATGACCAGCGTACAGCGTGTACAGTGTCATCACCAGTACTACATTCAACTAGGCTGTTGCGCGATCCAGTTCCACTGGTCAACCGTAACATCTGAGTGCGGGAATAAACAGTTGTACTGAATTTCGCAGGGAAAGGAGAGAACGGTGTCTATCACAAGCACAACTATAACAATGCATTGGATAAGAAGATCTTGGAACTATCCAGGAACAAGCCGAGATCCACACTTCTCGTACGCAACAATTTAAATTTTGATATCATCCGATGTATTAGGTGAATATTGTAGAACTCGTCACGAACCATTTTCCAAACCACTATATACAAGAGAAAGCCAGTATTATGCTACTAGCAACGACATTACCCTGGTGTATTCAAAGAGTTTGGTCAAAACATATGATTCAAACAAGAGTGGCGAATGTTCATAGGCAGCACTAAACTGAGTTTAAAGGCTGGTAGTATTGCATATTGTAACAACAGCCTTCTATCGCCCGCTAGCACATGCAGTAAGATACAAAGGACACCTACGAGGAAATGCAAAAACTACATAAAACAAACATGTATCTTCAATATGAAGAGCATGATTGGAAATATGTTCTGATCTCAAAGTCGTTGCAATGCATATGCGTCTACAAAGTGGCTACACCAAGCACCTGCTGCTTCCTCTGCACGTGGTGGGATAGCCGAGCTCGTGAAGGCGACCACTACGTCCAGAAAGGACTTTGGACTCGGATAAGAGTCGCGTTTACCGTTGTGTGGAGTACATCCAATACACCCTCTTTGTCAAGAGACGACAAAATCATTACTCCACACCCTACACATCAAGCTCGGTCTCATAAAAACTGTTGTTAAGTGCTTTGGACCAAAGAAGGCGAGCATTACGACTATTTAGAAAACAAAGTTTTTCAGATATTTGCTCAAGCCCAAAGATATAACAAAGAAGGTATCTATCTATTGTCGTGACCGACAATAAAAAAGTTTGATCAACAATAATCAATCACAGGACTCTCACGTC
>JARSSU010029551.1:0-46264 GCA_029619165.1 Eurosta solidaginis
TTGAAATGGGTTTGTGAGATATGCGGTGTTCCTACGACCACATCTTGTACATATGGATATCGAAACAACTAAACACAGATGGCCTGACAATTCCTTGTACAGGTTAGAGAAATCCTTTTGGCAGGAAGAGGGTGGCAGCGGTTATTAGTCCATCCGGGAAGATTTTCGATCATTTTTCAATGCAAGTCCATGCAGTACTCTTTAATAAACTCAAAAAAACTCTGCTGCAGCTGCAGGCAGAATGATAAATTAGAGCTGTCAATCATTTGCAACGAATAAATGCTTATCTGTCCAGCTTTTGGCAGAAACTAGTCAAAATACTTTCGACCTCGGTTGGCTGGGATCTCCGAAGGGTCATTTCAGTCACATTCGAGACTATATCATCATTATTCTATACGGTGAAATAACGTGAGCTAGTTTAGTCTAAGCTAACATGACTTTCTAGTTCGGCGGATGATGAGTAAATTCATTCGTCCTATTGTAAATAATCCAAAATATTGTTAACTTATCTTTTATTCCTCTTTGTCATCACTACTGGGTACATAAGTACGGTTTCACTGGGACTGCGTTTTTTTATGTGATTTTTTCGTCTGTTTTGCCTTCAACACTTTTCGTATTACTTATTGGTATTATTGTCCTTTTCCTCTCTCCCTATCTTTCACACTCATATGATATTCTGCTATGCTTCAGGTTGTTGCATACAAAATTTATGACTGAAAGTTCGTAGTTGAAAGAACATTTTAATTTGGAGTTTTTTATTACCCACAAAGTATGGTTGAGTGAGCGAGCCAGCGAAAAACCATAATCAGGCTATGCCAAAATGCCAGTCTACTGACTACGCTCCACAGCCAACACATATACCTACACACACAAACATTCTCATGTGACCAAGCGGAGGGTTTCCTCTACATTGCATTCGTTGCTCTGCCTGGTGTCCATTTGTTGCAAGCATTGCTAAAGACGCCAGCAAGCTCGCCGCCAAAAACCATTCTAACAGACAAACAGAACAGTGAAGAAAGAAGCAATTTTTGGCAATTATTTTGGTTGAGAGCGGTACAGCAGTTCGAAAGCCGATTAAAAATAACTGTTTCCTTTTCGCCAAACAAATGCCACAAACAACAACTCATTCTTGCAGCATCACAATTTGGTTCAGACCCTTTTTGCTGTTAAAAATCATAAAGTTTTATGAGAATTTTTGAGTTCTGTTGAAATTTATGAATATCGACTTTGCATTCGATTTGGCTTTAGTACTTCAATGTTTAATACTTTTGTTTATTTTATATTTAAGTTTAACTGTTTTCTGTTCCCTTTTTTGTATTTTCTTATCGCTTTCCGATTTTAAAGTTGGCACTTAATTTGGTATTCGCATATGAGAAAGAAGTTCACTTTTGCATTTTATAGGTTTTTTGTCCCACAGCTGCATATAAATTCTCAAACTTATTTTTTCCCTTAAATCTCTTTTTGAATTTGCTTCCTTAAATTTGACTTTCAACGGGAAGTTTAGGTTTTTGTTTCTTCAGAACATTATCTCATCGTTGCCATGGACTTCACAATCCACAGCATTGATGCATATTTTAATTTTATGGAGATGCATAACAATATTTTTAATGTCAGCTTTATTCAAATTATATATGTATGTAACAGTGGCGTCTTATACTTTTAAACCTGAGGCGAATGAGGCCATTGTCTCCGTGTTCCAATCTTAATGGAACACCACAGAGTTTAAGAAACCAGTTGTTCTCTTAGATAAACTAACTAAGCTGTTCCTCAGTGGTGTGGACGTAGGGGACTTGTCTTCTACACCGAAAGTTCAGGGTCAGGTTTAAATGCGAGTAACATAAAAAAAATCAGAAAATATCTTTATGAGGTGGGGTTGGTCAAAGGCTGAAGTAAGTTCAGTCAATCCAGAATCGGGTTGAGGTCCCACTTCTTCCGCCTAAATAAATATAAAGTAAATGCATGTATTGACTTCGCAAACACACACAAACACGCCGCGCTCAAGCAGCAATCTCCACAACCTTAATTTCAGTAGCGGGAGAGCGACAGAGTAAGAGAGCGGCTTGTTGTAGATTATGTCATCGAGTATGCTGCGATGTAAGTTCGGTGACGGTTTTCTGTGGAGAAGGATATAGTAATAAGGTTTAGGAAGTGATGACAGTAGTAGCGGTAGTGATCATGCTCGGATATTAATTACTTTAATTAATTAAGATTTAAACAGATACAATGCGTCACAGTCACGACGTACGCCATTTTCCACTTACAGCACGTACTTTTATTTAGCAATAAAATTGTAGATTTCATTTAAAAATTTAAAAGCGCGTCAACTAATAGCTTTGCTTATTTTAAAAACAAATTTTTTACAGTCTCTTACTATAAAAGTTAAAAAATTAGGGGCAACATATGGCTGACGTATGTCAAAAGTAGATAATTGGCAAAGTGTTACAGATGCGACGACTGATATCTTGATTATCTGGCGGTTGCCATTAAAATAAACATAGCCAACTATGCTGGCAGTTTTTTCTTGTCCACCAAGTAAATGACGTATTGTA
Source organism: Eurosta solidaginis (assembly GCA_029619165.1). Lineage (NCBI taxonomy): Eukaryota > Metazoa > Arthropoda > Insecta > Diptera > Tephritidae > Eurosta > Eurosta solidaginis. The sequence goes on from JARSSU010029551.1 coordinate 2,550, forward strand.
TCTATTCAAGCCATAACTCTGTTGGCCGTCAGCATCGAGCGATGATGGTAGTTCTAGTAACGGTGACGCTCGGCAAGGATATTAACTGCTTTACCTCTTACCAGAGAATGAAGACGGTGAAATTAGTAACGGTGCCGCTCGGGGATAGGATGCCGAAGGATCGGAGGAGGCGGTGGTTTGGTTGTACCTACGAGTATGTGTAACCATGGAGTTTTTAGTTTGGCGTCTTATACACTTTCCGACTATAAATCAGTTGAGAATTGCTTCTTATTGCGTTTACAGCGAATGAAATTTACAGCCTGTTGCTTGTGCATCATCACCGAAATGCATATCGCTCGCACGGTTGTTGGGTAGATATATATGTATGCGGCCAATTATTTGTGTGTCGGTATATATTGTACGGTAGGTAATAGTTAATGCGTACATTTGTTAAAATGAGAATATTTATGTAAGAGATGAGTATGTAATTTTTTTTAATATATTTCGCTTTTTCTCCCTAATAGCTATTGAGGGCCAAATTATGTTAGAACACGCGTGCAAGAATTATTTTTTATCCTTAAGACAAAGTTCCAGTAAATCTGATATAAAAATAATATAATGGGTTATTAGTGGTGCTAAATTGGACAGTGCAGTGACTGCTAAGCAAAATGGGATGTCATTAATATAATTATCCTCATACATATGAAACGGAACACAACAACGTCATCGGCCAATATCATCTCATAAGTGGAAATATATTAACAAACCTGTGCTGGCGACTGTTAGTGATCCAGGGTTGTTCCGTGAGAATTGAGCATGATACATAGGTCAAACGACTAAAATTACCTAACTTCTACCTGCCTCAGCTAACTACGACATATTAATCAGTAAAACTACTTCCGCTTCTTTATGAACACACAACACACACATATCCAAAAACAACCATTTTTACAATACACTGCTCATTAAACTCACGTATTATAAATGAACGACAGATGACAACAGCAGTATTGGCAGAAGAAGCTTTTTGCAGTTTTAATTTAGTTTTGATTAAGGAAAATAGTTACTATATGTAAACATGTACAAATATGTTGAGAATCTATTATAACAAAAGTTAAGGATCTTACGCGAAATTCACCAAAATTCAAATTCAACACCCGAATCTTCACTAATATTTTAAAATTTTTACAAAAAAATTTTACAAATTTCTGCGTTCATAGTTCTGAAGATCATTGAAATTAAGTATAGTAGTTAGTCTAAATCCTCTTTAATAAAAATTACTTATGTGTCGTGCAATGTTTTGACAGTTAGGCCCGGTTTTTCAGTAATTGCTTAAGCTAAGCTTAAACTAAGTTTGCTTAAAATCTAGTCAAATTTAAACTCCAGTTAAACATTACTGAGCAGTTTTCAGTCACAGTTTAAGGCCGCCTTTGGGGTATGCTCCTTTTGTGCGGCAACATTGGTATTAGATAATTTGTAGATACGGCACCGCTGGATTGTTTACCAAACAAACATGAAAAAAATTCTCCGGCGAAATATATATCTAGTTCCGGAAGTGATATCCAAAATTATTATTTAATTATCTTGAACCAGATAGTTTCTCGAGTTGATATCCAACTTCATTCTCCAGTCACTATCAAACTTTGAGAAATTTTGTAAATTTAAAAGTTTTCCAATTGATCTCCACGAGACATTAATATTTTCCATATTATCCTAATTTGATAGTTGATATCTTACATTAAATACTCGAGTTATAAGTGGAGTTGAAAGAATATCTGCAAACACCTGGTTGATAGCTAGGTAATGACACCGTAATGCAAGCAAGCAATTGAAATGCATATAATGCGGCCGCCGTGGTGTGACGGTAGCGTGCTCCGCATGACGACCCGAAGATCCGAACATCAACAACTGGAATCTAAATTGAGTTCCAGAGTGTGTGTAACCAAGTTGGCTTTAACTTACACGCATTTTCAACTAAATATAGCATATTTTGCGTAGATAAACATATTCCTCTTGTGCTAGTTCACGCTATGATTGCTCGATGTGTGAGCCACTGTCTTCGAACACTCGTGAGTAAGAAGTATGCCCGCCCGACCTAGTTACATCACATGAGCTCTAATCGTACTCAGCCCAACATAGCTGTTGGGTCATATTCGACGCCCATTTCGAAACGAACGCAACATAACTGATATGGTTAGCGTCTTATAGCTACGGCGTTACCGCCTAGGTGCAGATTCGCCGCTTAGGCTTAGCTCGAACTTCAGTTCAATAGTAGACTGAAAAACTGCAGAATAAGTTAACAGTCGTAGTTTGGCTGACAAACTGATTCTGACACTGTACTGAACAACCGGGTCCTTAATCTGAAAATTACTTTCAACAAGTGCTAGTAGTATGGTAAAGGCAGATAGATGCCTCTATCTCCTCAGCCATTATGACATCTCGCCGCGAGCTTCGTACTTTGTCTTTCGTACTATTGGCATTGTGTTACTATCCTTAGTACACAATAAGGTACAGGTATATACTACTAACTGTATATGTTTTATAACCCATAGTTGGGCATAGTTTTAGCTGGTCAACGTGAGAGACTGTGATCAGTGACATGGTGATTTTCTAGCAGTGCCATTATAAGCAAGCCCTCTGCCGTAACTGATTAGTGTCAATACTCCTATATTGTATGTACTTAATTAGCGCAATCAGGTGTACTATTCTCCTTTGCTTTTTTGCCTTCAACTGCTTCTGGCCACAAACAAATTTTCGTATTTGCGCTAAGTGCAATTTTGTCTGTACACAACAAACTGTCATGTGTTCGTGTGTGTTTGCCAAGAATGTAGAAGTATTTTTGAACTGTGACAACAGAGCTGACAGCTAAGTGTTCCTTACAGTTGGCAGAAACAAATTAAGTCATAACATACTACTTTTTGGTCCGAAAAAAGTAAACTCACAGATCGCAGAATAATGCGAACGTAAAAACCGTATGCACGCCTACTCATTACTACCAACTACCAGCAAATCGATAATATCCTGACATAAGAAAGAAAAACTTGATTCATGCTCACTATGCCTTCCATATTTGCCGCAAATTTAAAACGTTATGTGATGTCCGTGTGCGTTGCTGTGATCGCCTTTTAGTATTTATACATATTTTTGTGTGTTGTAGTGCTGGTTTCCGGACTGTAATTAATACATGTTATACAGCGTAACTGCGCCTGCTCACAGATTAGTTTTTTGCGTGTCATACGTTTCATTCAAATCATGAAAAATATCAACACATTTCTCAAAAATGAAATAATCAAAAAGATATAGCGATAGCTGCTGCAGTTACTCGAAGCATATTCAAACACCGCGCAAAAAATGGGCGTCATGCAGTAATAATAAATTTTAACTTTTCAACAAACTAAAAGAAGCCAAATGGGTGACGGCTCATCATCCTTCAATCCACTATCTCTGATATTTGGATATTAATGGCACCGTAGCACAGTCGAGTTCCGTTTCTCGCGCTATTAAGCACAAATCGCGTTTTTGCAGCGATTATTTAACCACTGCCCGCGAACGTCTTCATGATATTCCCGCAAGATGGGTCCACCTCTCTGGTGCACGGCTTTTCCACCATCACTGATAACAGTTTTTCAACCAAACCAGATGACGTTAACCCCTATTTTAGGTACATTACTTTATGTTACTTCTAAGACAAAGTGAGAGAAGAATTTGCGCTTTTCGCGGAGCGTCAGGCGTGACTGATATATTCAGCAGCGTGCAAAGAAACAGTGTATCCATATGGGTCGTCCATTGTTTCATGCACAGCTGTTTTAGATTCTTTGAGTTGGCTTGCGCTCCCGCTACACTTCAGACGAAACAATCGTTCTAAACGACCGGCCACAACAGAGTTCAAAGATTAACGAACATCGTTTGACAAAAGTCTGTATAAGTAGTCTTATATTCTTAATTCGTGACCGATGTGGCTTTGGTTTTAGAGACGTTTTGTCAAGCACTCGTTCCTATTATTGTTATGACCAGTTTGATATTGACGTGTGAACCTTCTGTGCTCATTTCAAGCCTCCTGGGCTTGTTAAGATTTTTCGCGTTCTCACGAGTTGGAGAACGATTATGTGGTCAAGTTTATACATTTCTTCGTCCAAATTCAATATGCACGTGGGTTTCGTGTGCGCTTGATCTTGGTGGGAGGGGGAAGGTTTCCATTTATTTAGTTTTACTAATAAATAATTTTTTTGTAACAATAAAAAATTTAACTAAGCCATAAAAAATTGGATCTAAAGTGTCTAAAAGATTGACAAAAAAAACATAATATGGCATATTGTTCTTTTTTTTTCTGTTTTTTTTTTTTTTTTTTTTTCTTCTTTTTGTTTTTTTTTTTTTATTTTCTGTTTTTTTTTTTTTTTTTCTTTTTTATTCTGTTTTTTTTTTTATTTTGTTTTTTTTTTTTTTATTTTTTTTTTTTTTTTTTTGTTTTTTTTTTTTTTTTTCTTGCCTCTTTGTCTTCTTTTTTTTTTTTTTTTTTGGGTTTGTTGTTTGTAGGGGGGGATTTTTGTTTCTTTTTTTTTTTTTTTTTTTTTTCTTCTTTTTTTTTTTTGTGTTGTTATATTTATTTTTTTTTTTTTTTTTTTTTTTTTTGTTTTGTTTTTGTTATATTTTTTTTTTATATTTTTTTTGTTTTTTCTTATTGTTTTTGTTTTGTGTTTTTTGTGGTTTTTGTTTGATTTTTTTTTTTTTTTTTTACTTTTTTTTTCTTTTGGTGTTGTTGTTTTTTTTTTTGTTTTTTTTTTTTTTTTTTCGTTGTCTGTTTTTTGTTTTTTCTTTTTTTTTGGTTTGTTTTTTTTTTTTATTTTTTCTTTTCTGTTTGTTTTTTTTATTTTTTTGTGTATATTTTTTTTTTTTTTTTGTTTTAGTTTTGTTTTTTTTTTTTTTTTTTTTTTTTTTTTTTTTTTTTTTTTTTTTTTTTATTTTTTTTGTTTTTTTCATAAATTTCTCTTTATGAGAATTCTTCTTAAATTTGATGATGCAGATCTGAGACAACTATGCTTTAAAACCTTTTCATAACAAGTTTTGGCTGAATTAGCTGTGCATATGTGTATATGGACACATGACGCAAAAATAATAGTCATAGAGCATAATAAAAGTTGTTGTTACAAATGTCGCAGAGTTATTCTTACGGCGCGATCGAACTCGCGCCGAGCACGATCGCATACCGCAGCACATTTCCGCTGCGACACTTACGACTCTGCTTGATAGCTTGTGCCTAAAGTGATTGTATTTAACATTGAGCTAGGACCACGCAATTGAACTCGTTTCAAGACGAGAACATGAAATAGCTTGATTAAGTCATGGTGTGTGCTCGGATTTAGAACGGCGTTTTTGTCTGAGTGTACTTCGTGTTTCATGTTTGTAAACAATGTATGATTGTGTTGTAGTTAGTCGTGTCCGACACAATGGTAGTAGTTGGCTTGTCGGATCAAATCATTATTTATATTTGTCGCATTTCTAGTAAACGTATACCATACAACATACATCTCAAGCGCGAAATTTTTCAACACTTTTTCTAGCCTCCGACTTGGCGGTGAATACATTCAACACATCTTCGCGTTGTCGTCTGCAGCCGACATATAGGACAGTTTGCACTTTAGCTCCACAAATTTGCAACTTGACATGAAATCTCATCGCACACTTGTGTGATTGACCCAAAACTAAGATTTAATTTTTGATTGTGCGACACCATAAAGTTTTGTGGTGAACAATTTGGTGGGATACGAATATGATGTCGTACATAGGCTAAGATCCGTTCTTCTAGTCGCACAGACGTGTCCAACGCTAAATATGACATATGTCACACTGGCTTGGGCTTGTTTAGCCGCTGAAAATTTTTAAAAGTTTCGCCTGAAAAGCGGGCTTACCTGAAAAGGTGCCTCTAGTTTTTTTTCTGCTGCAATGTTATCGCATAGCCTTTAACTAATCTTTTTCGTTTATTTTGTTCCCCCATGGATTTCGTCATGTGTGGCAATTGAAGGAAAATTACTAAGTACGAAGATAGTTATTCGTTAAAATAGAAATTCATACAAAAAGTAAAGTTTATTTCAGTAACAATGCATTTAGTAACATTGTTTTGGTAAAACTAATGCTATCATCTACATACTAATGTGCATATTTATTCACTGGCTAAACATTGTTTCATTTGCATTTTTTGAGCTTCACATACATATATGCTTCATGTTCCTTACATGCTTTTTAGTTATTCTTGTGCATTTGATGTTTTTTTGATTCATGAGGAGCTGATTGCATACCATACAAATCGGCCGGCCTCGTGTCTGCATGCAACTTGAGCCAAATAAACGTAGATTTTCATTGTTTCGCTGTTTTTCTTTTGTTTCTTTGAAGATGAACATGGTTCTACGTCTGAATCAGAGACAAAATCTCACTGGTTTCTGAACAAGTGCCCGCGGCTACGTCCGAAGAGGAATCCAAATCCTCCGTACGATTTCTGTGTATAACGTATCTGAAAAAATAATGAGGGTTAAGTCCAAATTCGTTTCTTACATTGATTATTTCATTGTAATATACTTATACTCACTTATCCATGCGAAATGCTTAGCAAACGATTTCGAAAGGCGAAAGTTTCTATACTACCGCCGTATGTCAAAGTGATCAAATTTTACAGGGTTTGCAGTTACAGTGATGACGAGAGTGATAATTTGGATTCCTTAAGTGTTGCCGATGCAATATGCAATACGTTAAAAACTTAAAAATAATGCATCATAGTTTGAAAGAGAAAAGGTGTCAAAAGTCGCCAACATTTTCAAAAATGCTCAAATATTGCATATTTTAAAAAAGTCGTGTCCGGTTGGTTGGCTTTCAGAAAGGGTCAAATTGCGACTAAAGTCGCCCCAACGGCAACACTGAACTTGGGTACAAGAAAAAGGATGAAATGAAATCCACAATTATTTGAATTTTTATTTAAATTTTGAAGAAATCTCGTCGCACACTGTGATTACCCAGAAATAAGTTTGACTTTTCATAGATAATATTTGAAATGAATACGAACTATGAGGTCTTATAGGCTAAAAATATATTCGTCTAGCCGGACGATAACGCTAAAATGTGACATAGTCAACTTGGTACATAAAATAAAAAGAAAAAAATATCGATTTCTAAACTTAAAAAGTCACTAAAGCTTTTCATGATCGGGTCGGTAGGAATAAAGTTATTCACGAAAATAAAGCCTTCTCGTCTGGCCAGACGACACAATATATCGGAGGGTTAAAAGTAAGCATTATATTCTTTTTTAAATCTTTGCTATTATCATGTAATAAAATAATATTATTAGTGCGTGCACGCTTTGCTTTATTGCTCGTTAATCAACGACTAAACCACTACCACTGCGATCATTATACTCTCTCAACACAGTCGCACATATTTTATGCCGACCCGGACTGCATTTGCAAGCGCAGATGAATTTAAAATGAGAAGCTTTTCATGGCACTAATTCTCTAAGAGTGTTTGCAAAACCACTACGAGGAGCATGCTTTTACCAAACCATGGCGGCCGCCATTTACACACAAACTATCACACAAAAATGTGGCGTTTGCATTCGACATACCGCTGGCATTGTTTACCTCTGTTCTAAGCACAGTTTGAACACAGTGCACAAAACTGTTTCACTTTTCTTTTGATGTAGCTAAAAATCCTACGCTCAGATAAAACTTCCTAAAAACGAGGAAAATTGCTATTAAAATTGCTTAAAAATTAAAATTGTTGTCTTGGTTATAGGAATAATTTTCCAAAAAATGGAGAAAATTATATAAAAAAATTAAATTGTGGCGAAAAAATTAAATAGTCCAAGTGCTCAATTTACAATCGGGTGCTCTTGTGCTCTCAACTAACTCGTGCATGTAAATATTGTGAGAAATATTCAATTACGTCTTCTTTATTGAACAAAATTTAAGAAAAAGTTTCTCTCAAATTAATGAAAAGTTTTATACAAAAATTATAATTGTTTACTCATTTAACTGAAATTTTACTCAATTTCGAGAAAAACTTGTTTTGGTATTATTTTTCTCATTTTACCTAAGGGGTTTTTTAGTGGGTTAAGAGGAGCTTAATCTTTTCGTGGGTATGTATGGGTCAAACATTCATCAAGCATTCATTTAAATATTATACAAGCAATAGCCAGGTCAGTGTGCAACGTTCTTTTTTTAACTATCGACCATGTTGCATAAATTCAATCAAATTGTACCTTCTGTGGAAGAGAAACGATCAAATTTGATTTTTTCGGCAACAAAAATTCACAAAAATTTGATGGACATAAAAGTGTATTGAGCTTGACAAGTTGGATATTTTAGAGAGAGCGATCAAGTTTCATGAATGTCTAATAACAAAAAGGATGCATAAAATATATTTACAGAATGCGGAATTTTTTTTCTAGATGTTTCGTTCGTCATGCTATTGATTAGTAGGCACAGTTATTAATTTGTTGTTTTACTTCATTTGTGCTATATTCTTTTTTCAATACATCTTTTAAATTCTTATCTAGTGCATTCTATTCTATCAACTGAATCTGTTGTATTGTATTGTTTAATGAAATTATTGCCATTTTGAAATAGTTAAAAAAAACTTATATATATATTAGTTACGAATATAAGCAACACTTAGGGGTACTGCCCATGTCTAAGCCGATGCTAAGCAGCGACTGTATGCACATCCATAAGTCAATCATGTATCTACATAAACGAATAAATCATTATGTCTACACATATGTACGTACACGCAGCAGAGTAGAGACGCACAAACACATGCATATATCTTATCTGAGATGCTCCAAAAGTATGCAATTGTAATTTTTGGAAGTTCCGCTCACAAATACACGCATATGAGAAGCTATATACGTACATCTGTAGTTATGATTATATGGCGGTACCTAAGTAAATTCTGGAAGCGCCTAGAAGATGCCACGAGGAAATCACGGAGTATAAAAGCACCAGCGGTAAAGGCGCTACAAGCAGTTTTGATTAAGACGCTCTCTGGCGAGCAATAGCAGTATTATTTATTGTGAAGTACTTTAATAAAGGCCATTTTTCCATTATTCAATATGGGAGTTATTTATTCAAGAGTTTAGTGATTCGAACGTTAGCAGAAGATTGCAAATATGGGGAATTGCAGTAAATTCGTTACAACCATTCTTTACGCACTTTTCATGTAAGTTAGTTTGCATAAAGCTTCAGTGAATCGCTATATCGAATATTAGCCGTGTTTTTTACACGTAAGCGTGTATACGCTTAACCTTTATATGGACTGCTAAGCGTCAAACTTTAAATAAACCTCTGAAATTGCTGCGCATAAAATATATACTACTAAATTTCAATACGCATTATACTCAGATGTAACTGTAATATGTGTATATGTTTTACCCTCTACACTAATTCTATGTATTTTATGTCTGTCCACAATTCATCGCAACTGATTCAGCTATATGTTATACCCTATGGCCATCAGAGGGTTGTGTCTCCCGCTTTTCGGTACACCCTGTGGCTACAGCTAGTTATTTAACCACTGCCGCTAGATGGGTCTCCTCAGCATTATCTAAGCGAGGATAGGCGTTTTTTTTTACGCGCAAACGTAAACGTATACGCGTGTATAAAATCACACGGCTATTAACATATACGTATGTAAGTAAACGCATTACATCAAATTTATATGTACATCGATTTATGTTTCTATGCTAATTTTTTTTAACAATAAAGTTGAAATATTCGCACTCAGTTTACAGTCTTACTTTAACTCTAAGATAGCAAGGAGCAGTTGAGTCCATTAAACAAATTAAAAAAAAATTAATTAAAGCGCTAAGGTATTCATTTAAAAATGACACCACTACCAATGTCAAACACTAGTTTAAGTCATGGGAATGTTTACGCTCACACTACGAACGCTACATGTGTCTGATGTTATTGTAATGGGAAAACAAGCATTCTTCATGCAAGCGAGATCAAATTTGATGAAGAGTGTGTGCAGAATTGTTTTGTTAGAAATAGAGCGCAAGAGTCAGCAAATATGAGTAAATGTGTAATTTCCTTTGCTAATATTCAAAGTGTTTACAAAAACAAACAAGAATATTCAAGTTGAAGATTTTATTCGGTCTGTTGGTTGCAAGAATTTTGTGTACTACTTGGTTAGTTTATGAAATTAAATAAAATATAATTAAATAAAATTGAATACAATTAAGGGACAGGAAATTAATGGAAAAGAAAGGAAGAAAAGAAAAGGAAAATAATGAAAAGACAGGGGAAGAAAGGAAAAGAAAAAAGGAAAAGGAGTAAACAGAAGGAAATGAAAGGAGGAGTAAAAAAGGAAGGGAAAAGTAAGGAAGGGAAAAGCAAAGGAAGGGAAAGAAGGAAAGGAAAGCAGGGGTATAATGCCGTCTGTAGGTGTTGAATCAAAACCACTGGGCGAACTGTAGTGAAACTAATTAGGCGAATTTGTTTAGTTTAGGAAGCGGTCCCAAGATTATCCGGATTGTTGCACAAAATTTTCACTCAGAAAAATGCTCGTGCCAATACCTCCGATCGATTTTTAGTCTCAATAATTATGTTACTGCAAATCTTTTTATGAAATAATAAATCTTTTAAGTATTTGCAAAGTTTACAAATGGCAATGGTTACTAGGAAATATTTCTGAATTTCACTTCGTCATCAGCCAGCTTCTAGGGAATTAGTATTACATTCACATGGCTTAGTGGTTAAAGGCATTTGGCTTTATACTAGTGTAAAGTATGAATGTTGAAGATTTCGATACTCAGCTCCAGAGAAGCTAGCTGATGAAGAAGCGAAATTCAGAAACATGTCTTAGTAACCATCTCCGTTTGTACATTTTAGAATTTTTCTCTGATATATATATAGTTCTCTTTTAAATATTCCGAATCTCCATCAACCACTCGGAAAGTTTTTAATCATCTTTTATGATAAGCCAGCAGAATCAGGTTCAGTGTTTCTGAAAATTCCTAGAATTATAGATTTATACTCCACATTAACAAAACAGGCGTCTATGAAAACATATAAATGTCAGATAATTGGGGTTTAATAATGATATATGGTATAATGATATCTTGTGATGGGCGTGTTATTGCATACCGGCCTTTCCTTCTTAGACCCACGTAGAAAAACGTCGTAAGCAATTCCTTGCGCGCTCTTCTTTTTTACTCAAGAGTGCATCAAACTATGTACTACTATTTATTTCATAATTCAGTATATCAATAGCAACTTCAAAGAATTGCCTTGATTAAAGCAATAAAAAAAATACTCTACGTACCTATTAACAAGTGTCATAGAAGAAGTGAAATAAATCAGTTACAACAAATAAAATACCGAAACCGGACGGACTGTATACACCCGCATGTTGTGATGCTAAGCAATTATTAAGCATTACTTTTGTTGTGATGCTTTTGTTGCCTTTACCAGCACTAATGCTCTAGAGATTTGTTCGTGAACGCAATGTAGGGTATTTATTATTTTTACTTTCGGTTTCGTTCTTTCATTCAAAGCTCATAACAATGCGGCACAGCATTGCAATATGCAACGAAAACGAGTTGCTTCCAACGTCAACGACATTGTTTTTGTAATTCATGTTATGCGAATAATTGTTGTTGCATTTGTGTGTTTGTGCATAGTATATTGTTGTAGTTGCGATATCAGCAACAAGTTGTAGACCATAAATGTGTCCCAAAAATAACCTTGCCACATCGACTAACTCGTTTTACGTTGTTTGAGACAATGTTGATTGAATCGATTTGATGTTGTATGGACCGAATGGTAATGCATCGGTCCCTTTGTTCGGTTGTTTTCTGACAGCAACGCACAAAGATCCCTCTGGTGACTATTCTCGACGTTTTGGTGTTCTTGATTTCTGTTGGCGTTTTCTGTTTCTGTGTTTAATTTAACTTTTTCTACTTTGTATTCAGCTTGCTTAGGAACTTAATTCGCTGGGCTCCCTTTTTCTTTTAATTGATGTCGATGTTTGTTGTAATTTAATGAAATTCATTTCATTTCATTTGTCGTTTGCTCACAGACAATTCGTATTAACTTTTCGCTTCCCACCAGTTTAATGTTCCAACAAAAGCCCGTCTTCAAATATCTCAACTGTCAACAGTTTTTTTGCATCTTTCGTATGGCTGTTGCTGCATCCTCATATATGTACAAGTTCCAATTCGCATGCGTTTTCAGTTAACTGCATATCTTCTTGTTCCGTTTTTTTATACTCAGCGTGCTTTGCACACAGAGTATATTAACTTTGATTGGATAACGGTTGATTGTACAGGTATAAAGAAATCGAGGTAGATATAGACTTCCGTATATCAAAATTATCAGTATCGAAAAAAAATTTGATTGAGCCATGTCCGTCCGTCCGTCCGTTAGCACGATAACTTGAGCAAATATTAAGATATCTACACCAAATTTGGTACACTAGCTTATCTGGACCCAGAATAGATTGGTATTGAAACCGAGCGAAATCGGATGATAACCACGCCCACTTTTTATATATATAAAATTTTGGAAAAACACAAAAAACCTGATAATTTAGTAAATAATACACCTAGAATGTTGAAATTGTCCACGTGGACTGATATTGAGACTCTTGATAAAAATTTGGAAAATTTGTTTAAAACGGGGGTGGCACCGCCCACTTTTTTAAAACCAATTTTACAAATATTATTAATCATAAATCAAAAATAGTTAAACCTATCGTAACAAAATTCGGCAGAGAGTTTACCATTACTATATGGAATGCTTTGAAGAAAAATTAACGAAATCGGTTAAAGACCACGCCCACTTTTATATAAATGATTTTTAAATGGGTCGTAGACGAAAATAATAAGCTATATCTTAGCGAAAAAGAGCTTTGTATCAATAGAATTTTACTTTCTAAATTGAGTTATTACATTAAATTGTAAAACATTAAAATATGTGAAAATGGGTGTGCCACCGCCTCTTTTCCGACCAAGCAATTTTCTATATTTCGGGAGCCATAACTCTAAGAAAAATTAACATATCTTAATGAAATTGTGTACACGTATTTTCCTTATAGCTTAAAATATTTCTAGTAAAAATGGACGGGATCGGTTAAAGACCAAGGCAATAGATATAAAACAAGTTTAAAAGGGTCGTAGACTAGAATAATAAGCTCTAACTTAAGGAAAAATAGTTTTGAATGAAAGATATTTCACTTATCAAGTTTTACTGTAGGAGGAAATGTGGAGACATTTTTTTAAGGGGGCGGTGCCACGTGTTATGTAGAAAAGAAATTTATCTGAAATGAAATGTGCAATTGAAGCTCACGCTGAGCAGTGATCAGCTTTGAGAACTAATAAAATTAGTGCACTTAGTCCTGAGCCAAAAAATTATTTGTAAATGTGTACTTAGTCAAGTACCAAAAAATACTATGAGTGATTAGCACATAAAAACAAAATACATACGAGAGCCCTGCAACACATATGTCCCATACATATATGACATTGTTGAGCATAAACTGAACTCATAGTCGCTTTAACTCAGTAGCACGTTGGTTTCGTGTGTAATACACTGTATAGTTCGTTTATTATCGGTTTTTCTTTAGCGCTGTATTCAGTTTAGTTTCGTGTACATCGTTGTGTTTCTAGCGTCAGAATACTGATATGACTATATTCATTTTATTGCACTATTATTATTACTTATTCCAATTAGTGTTTTCGTATAACACAGTTGACTTTCTTGCTCAATAAGTCAATTGAGTACTAAACTGCTTCGTGGCTTATGAGCGGTTATTCATTTTACGAAGCATGACTATGTAAATGTGTTTTAGTGGATATAAGTGCTTGATATTCTTTGTTTGTGTACGCACTAATACTAACTTTTTGGTTAGTCCACTAATAACCTTAAAAGATGAATAATTGCAGATCACTGACGCTGAGTATATAATGTTCGGTTACACCCGAACTTAGACACTTTTACTTGTTTTTTTTTAATTTTATTGTTGCAGACATTTCGAAGTGTCCTCGAAATAATTCATTAACACTTTGTCTTTGTGATTTTCTGTCGGAATGTATTGGTGTTGTTGTTAAGGCGACTTGTTTTGCTTTGTTGTTTTATATGTAAGTTTGTTTTATTGTTCTGTTGTTTATGTTTATGTTGTTTTTTTTATTATTGGCAATGTCAACACTGTATTTGTCATTACTTGCGTTCCGCTGTGTTTTTAGCTGTTGCTATGTCATTTGTTGCTTGTTTTGGCGTGTTGGTGGTACTAAATGTTACATAGCAAAGTAATTCAACAAAAGTGCAAAACTGACAGGGAACATACAATCCACTCAATTCAAACAATACAATGCAATCATACAACACTACATAAGTTAAGTCACAAAAAACAATGCATTTTAATTTATTTAAGCAATATTTATTATAATTTTAAGTTTAATTGACAAGGAAATGATGCCAGCAGTATTAGCCTTTATTTGAAATTAATCGTTTACTGCTGTTGTTATCTTAATATATTGTAGCGAATTTTGAGAATTCACGATAACTATGGGCCTTCTGATATCGTTGGAATCACTGACCTGTCGAATAAACGAACTTAAATATTCTTTATTAATAGCACCATCATCGTAGTAGATCTTCACAATTTAATGTATTCGCGTACTTCACTTATATTTGTCAAAATCAAACTGATTATATATTCCTTAGCTTGCGCTGCCTAAATGCTCACAGTTGCCCCTTTTTCCCAGGATCTCGACCTTTCGCGAACATCCGTCTCGAGTTTTTGTAACTTGAAACTCTAATAGCTCTGCATCTCATATTCAATGTTGCCTACAATGTATATACATATGTGTAAAATGGCTGAGTAATGTGCGCTTTTTATTGCTGTATACATCTCTGCATCTAATTTATTTTCATCCATGTATAGGTATGTAATGCTTTCCTTGCTGTTCTTGTTGTCCATCATGTACTAATAACGGCATAGCGACGTATCGAAACTGCTAGTAGTAGCCATACTATATTCCTTTATGGACGGTTACTTAGTTTTCAGGAACACCCCTTGTCACTACATTGCTTAAGTAACATCACAAACAGTTACAATTCTAGTTACCATTACACACCACCGCCACTGTAATAATCGATCGGCAAAAACGGCACAACGCAAGTTATATTACATCAACGAGATGATCACTTACCGTGAATGTGCACACTTTTCAAAGATTTTATAATGACCTATAATAAGTAGATCGATTTTTGCTTAGCAAATTGACAAAAGAGCTATAGATGTTGGGAGCTCTGGTGTGAACGAAACACCTCTTATTCTCCGCAAGCCTTATCCGCTCTATATTCTTATATTGCTATTCGAACGTTCTTAAAAAAGTATTTTTGGTAGACTGAATGTGAATTCAAGGAATGGTTCGATAATCCCACCTTTCAAACACAGGTACATCCGTTTCAGAATACACCAGTCGTTCCTGCACCAATGACTTTTATTATTACTTATATATGTATAACAGTATCTCAAGTGTCTGCCGTTCTTTTGGTAATCTCCTCGTAGGTAAATCGCGCCAAGTATTTTTTCCCCTTGGTTTTGTTCACCTGCTCCGTCATTCTACAACTACATGCTTGTTAGTTTTGCACCGACTCAGTCGCATTCTTCTACCGTTCACCGGCCGATCATCCACCATTTACCTTTAAAGAACTCTTGCTAAATGGTTCGTTATGAACTTCTACCATCAGAATGTTCGCCATCACTTAATTCTACCTGTAATTTTGGACGTCAAGGCTGTTTTACTGATCCACCTATAACTGGCAATTGGTATCCATCTATCCTGTAAGTATTATCTGCCTACCTTGCCAACATTGGCCGGTTAGTTTTGGCATCAGCCATCCTCTTATCGTTTTCCGATCCATCAGTATAGCTAGGTATCCGTCAAGTGATTTACCGTGAAATCATTGCTCCGGTTTGATTGGGCTTCAGCCATTTTTTTACAGTATCACAGTTCTCGAATGTTGGTATGGAGTATCGATGGTACAGGAGTATAGATAGCTTACCAACACTGCATTAAGTTGCACTCCGATATATACTTGAACAGTAAGGCTTTGTAGTCTCTCTGAAAAGAGAAAGGAGAGAGTCTGGTAGTAAGTAATCAAACAGTTTTTAGATTTACTACGAAGCTCTAAACCTTGAACTTTAAGCACATTTCTTTCAACAAAAAAGTTCCTGAAAACACGCCAATTTCCACCACGTTTGATTTTGAACGTTTTAACACAATGCAACTTGAAGTTGTAGCGACATTCAAGCAAGTTGAAATCAATTTGTATTGACATCTACGCTTGCGTAGCGTAATCAAGTTTGCTGTTTCATGTTGTCCTACAATGCTTATGTACAATGCTTATTCATGTTGTTATGATTTTTTAGCTTAGCTGTTGTGGGCATGCGATATATTTTTCATTGCCAATGCATTTTGTCGTACACATATTGGCGAGATCTCGTTAGCATTTGCATCTGATGAGTGCGTTCGAGCATTAACGAAGTGAAGGAACGCAAGAAAATTACCAAGTGCAAAAACGTTAAAGGTCTCATGGTGGCCCGTTGTGCTACCATGCGGGGGCCCCTATTTCCTATTTCCCTACTTTCGAAAAATGTATAGACCCCACTGAGGCTAAACCAGCGCGTTTGCCTGATGAAACGCAAGATGTCATTTGTGTGTGCAGATTCAAGCTCCAAAAGACCCCCAAAGGAGTGTTTGTGGAGGCATCGTTACCTGGTTTCTGACAGTCCGGGACAGTGGCACATATAGTGCCCTAGGCTTTCTATCTCCTCCTCGTCCCTGCAGCTGCGGCAGAAGTCATTTTTTGTAGGCTCATATAGGCACCATGAGTGCCCATGTGACGGTGACCTGTGATGAGGCCCACTAGTGGGCTTATAGAGATACGGTTTAACAGCACCACCGATTGCGATCTCTTTTCATCTAGCTTAGAATAGAGATCGCAAGCAGTGCTTGCAGGTGTTTACAGGAGGGCTGGCCCAACCAGCGGAGGTTATTGATTGCAGATTGATGCCTGCCCTAGCTAGCTCATCCGCAGCGCAGTTTCCTGAAATGTTACAGTGGCCAGGAACCCATATAATGCTCAGGTCGCATTTTTCAACTAGCTTGTTGAGGGTTTCTCTGCTCTTCAGCGCTACTAGTGACGAGGCGTTGCTGCACTGTAGGGATTTTATGGCAGCCTGACTGTGCGACAAAATTGAAATAGAATTGGTCACCTGCAGGTTAGCAAGATAGAGGGCTGCTTCCCATAAGTTCAGCCTGAAAAACACTGCAGTGGTTGGACAAGCGCAAGCTTTCGCTTAGATTGAGCTTCTCTAAGCATACTTCGCTGCCGACTCTGTTGTTCAGTTCAGAGTCATTTGTAAAAACGGAGATTTCGTGAGATCCTGGCTCCCTGCCGTTTGCCCACTCGTTCCTCTCTGGTAATCTTGTGGAGAATTTGTTGTCCCAGCAAGGGGATGGTATTGTATGGTCCAAATTTAAGAAGGTTTCCGGGACCTGCTTCAGGATACGGTTGTGACCAAACCTGCAGTCCCTCCATGGCTCGATAACATTGAGCTTTGCCGCATTGCAGGAGGCACAGTATTTTCCATATAGATCAGTGGGAGAAGGAATAATATGGTTTCAAGAGCTTTGGTGGGAGTGGAGGGAAGGGCACCGCTAGTAAGCATTGTCGCCATCCTCTCCACTCTCGTTACTTAGCTCTTGCTAGATTCGATATCGAGTGCCGTCCACCATACGGTGACGGCATAGAAGAGTATTGGTTTCACCACGGCCGTGTAGATCCAATGGACGATGCGGGGCTGGAGACCCTCCTTTTTCCTATTGTCGACTTACAAGCGTAGAGAGCCATTGTGGCTTTGCGGGATCGTTCCTCCACATTTCGCTTCCAGTCTAACTACCTGTCCAGAATAACTCCGATATATTTAACCTCGGTAGAGAATTTGATTTCCCTCCCATTTAGGGACGGGAGGAAAAATTCCGGTATAATGCGTTTGGGGGTAAATAGCACCATCTCAGTTTTTTCACTGCTGGTGCTGTGTCCGCATTTCCTAGACCAAGTATTTGTTAGATTAAGAGCATATTGCAAGAGTTCGCTAAGCATCGGAAGGTGTTTGCCGGTAACTGTCAAGGCTATGTTATCGGCCTATGCAATGACTTGGCATCCGGTGGGATGTAGTATAGATAACAGAGCGTTCACCGTCAGGTTCCATAGTAGAGGAGAAAGAACGCCCCCCTGGGGGGTTCCTCTGTTGGTATACCTTATTAACGAGGAGTTACCCAGCTCAGAAATAATGCTTCTCTTGTTTAGAAGGAGCGCGACGAATTCCACAAGAGGCCCCTAGTAAACGTAGAGATGTTGTGACCGCTGCTGGAAGAACGTTGTTGAAGGCTCCTTCTATGTCGAGAAGGATACCCTGCATGAATTCCTTAAAGGCAAATCCCTTCTCTATCTTAGTAATGATAGCATGTATAGCTGTCTCTACGGATTTTCCCTTAGAGTAGGCGTGTTGTTTGTTGGAGATTAGTGCTAGATTTGCCGATCGTCTAATATAGGCGTCCAGCAATAGTTCTAGAACTTTTAGGAGGAAGGAGGTCAGACTAATTGGTCTGAAGTCCTTTGGACTGTTGCACGATATCCTGCCTCCTTTGGGTATGAAGACTACATTTGGATTGGTCCATTCTGTGGGGATATAGATCAGGTTGAGGCAAGCCTTGTAGATTTTAGTTAGCAGCGGGCTTATAATATCGCTTTCAGCTTGTAAATCAGTGGGAAATATTCCATCCATTCCCAGAGAGTTGAAGCGTTTAAAGGACTAGATTGCCCAGATAACTCCTTTTTCGCTTACAGTGTGGTCCAGGGGCGGCCCTGGCTTAGATTGCGTGTTTAAGAGGTATGGTTGAGAGGTGCAGCCTGGAAAACTGAGTGCTGATCAGGGTATCTAGAATTTCCGTACTAGAAGTGGCCCATTCTCTGTTCGCTGGGCGAATGCAGCTGGGAGGTATGGGGTTTTTGGAGAGGACCTTTCGTAGGCGATTGGCCTATTAGACTTCTTCGATGTCACTGGTGAAGTTCTTCCAGGAGTATCTTTTGGCCTTCTGGATTGACTTCTTAAAAGGTTTTAAGGCGTCCCTATAATGGGACCAGATTCCAGTGTGCTTAGTCTCATTAAAAGGTTTCTGCTGTTTTTCCTCTGCTCGGAGATTTCTTGGTTTCACCAATAGGGTTTCTTTTTGCCCCTTACCTTAATCTCCGGGCAGGCTGCTGTGAAGGCAACGTTACAAGATTTGGTGATAAGATCTACTGCTTCTTCTATTTTTGACGATGATTCTAGCTCACCGAGAGAAGCAAATCTGTGTCTAAAAAGCGCTTCATCAGTTCTTAGCGGTAGACTCGACCTACCATAAGAAGCGTTTCTTAGGAGAGTAGAGGATAGGACTTTTTAATAAAGATTCCAGTCCATACGTCTCCTATTCCTGTAAGCGAGCCTAGGCGGTGTACGCAAAAGCAGAGTAAAAGTGATATACATATGATCAGAGTAGGAGTTTTCGTTGGAAACTCTCCAATTTTTGACAAGGTCAGAGAATGGCCCTGAAAATATAGTAATATCTAGAACCTTCTTTCTATTTGAGGTGATAAAAGTTGGTTTGTCTCCAGAGTTGCATATACTTAGATTGTTGTTAATAATAAATCAAAGGCAGAGCTAAAGAGAGCTAAAGAAACCTATAGAGAAGATATTCTTCACGAGTGGGTGAGTTTGGCAATTGGGTTGAGGAATCTATTAATTGCGCTGGAAACCCCTTGCAAGTATTTATACACAACCTCTTGAATCATTTTGGCATTTTAGTCACCTCTCACGATATTTATACATCATACATATCCAACCTTTAAAGTTGCTCAGATTCTAAGCCGCAGTTCACGATTTCAATTGAACATCAACGAGGATCGCGGCCTTGCCGCCACCAATCTGGAAACTTGCTTAACTTTAATAGATGACTCACGAGTCATTTGTGTATGTGCTGACTCAGTTTGATTTTCACAGGTCAGCCAGAGTCATGTCTGTGTAACTAATACTAAAATGTTTTCACTAGCACATCGAAGCTCCCAAAGCACATCATGTCAGGAGGTACTTTTTGGAAAGAGCAAAGACATCAAACTAAATCTTATTTAGAGAGGCATTCAGTCCTTCGTCAGCAATTTCCCCATGATACTAGCATTCTCTCTATACACACTGGACCCAATCCAAACTTAGACCTATAACAAAAGCAATAAATATTGTGAAGTCCTATAAAAAAAACTAAACTTTTGGTTTGTTGTTGAAATTAGAATTTTTTCGACCATTGCTTTTTTGTAAATTAACGCTTACTTACAAAAAATTTGTCGATTACTTACGGAAAAGTTATCGATATATTATCAAAAGGATATTTTGGAAGATTATCGATTTGTTAACGCCGAATCATGGGTTTGATATGAAAGAAATAACGATAAAGCTTCAATATAAAATCGATGGCACATGTAACCCTTCGATAAGAAACCCAAAAAACAACAAGAAAACGATAACAAGCTGATAACGAATCGAAAACTCGAACCATTCGCTTTCAGTAATAAAGCGATAGTAAAACATTTAATTGACGATATAGGTTGTTACAGATAAGAAGCCGACTAAGCTCCTCTCAGTAAGACCATAAATATCTCTTTCTGGTATAGTTACCTCTGTAGTGGTAAAACCTCAACCCGTAAGCAAGCTCTAGTTAACTTGAAAAAATTAGTTTTCCTAGACGTACACTTCCATGCTAACATATCGCATCTCACGAGTACTTGATACTCACGCTGTTTTTTCGTGGTTTTCTTGAGCATTGTGACATTTTAAGTTGATCTTTGTCTTGCTTCAGGTGTGCGATATAATTACTTACATAAAGTGCGTTCAAGTCAGCACCTAATCACTGTAGTAAAATTGGAAGATTACATAGATATTCGAGTACTCGCTTTTACTTTGTGTAAAATTTTTAATTACTTACAATTCTACTCATCAAGTTTAGGTACATTGGTATGTAGTCAAGTATTATACGTCATTGTTATGCATTAATACTCTTTAAGCAATTCTCTTAATCATTTATGGAGCAATTTAAATATAGTTCTTTTATGTTATTAATAAGTACTATACATAAAAATGTTTCAGATTTTTATTCACGCATTCATTACAGCCATATTTGGCAGGGGATAATTCCTTTGGGAATATGATGAAAAAAGGACCATAAATGTATTATACATGTTTGCTATAAATACAAGCTTTTTAAAGAATTTGATCAATTTCTCGTGAGCTATTT
This sequence comes from Eurosta solidaginis, assembly GCA_029619165.1. Taxonomy (NCBI): domain Eukaryota; kingdom Metazoa; phylum Arthropoda; class Insecta; order Diptera; family Tephritidae; genus Eurosta; species Eurosta solidaginis. Next base: position 23,911 of record JARSSU010029551.1, read on the forward strand.
TTGTAGAGTATGCATGTTAGAGTGGGTCGGTTCATATACGAAATATTTTTGCGGCAATTATTTTTTTATTTATTGCTCTTACTTATTTTAAACGCTATTGAGGGGTGATAGAAAAATTATTGGAGATTTAGAAAGCATAAATCACAAAAATTTCTAAGCCGATTTACTTGAATTGACAATGTTAGAAAAATGTGTATATACCTACGTGCGAAAAAATTGTAAAAAGAAAGAAAATCCAAAACGTTCTTCGAAAAAATAGGGTCAAAAATTAATTCTAATTGTGAGAGATTGAAATCACGACTACACGAGCTATGTAGATTTGTCGCATTTCAAAGAAGGCTATAAACCCAGTAAATATATAAATCTTACCTTTCTTCTCATAGCGTTTTGGGTCATGTTAATGGTCCTTTGGCGGAAGTTTATCCAGCTTGTTCCGAAAACAGCACCATTCAGGTAGTAGATCCACCAAAGTGGAAACCACTCGATATGAACAGTTTGAATCTACGAGGTCATCCCTCTCTCCGTGAGAAACTTGGGGTCGCCAGAGCGCCACTTGGTAAAAAATTAGGATTCGCTACTGGTAGCTTGGGTTGAATTTGGTTGCGCTACACAGTCCTTGATCACTTAATCCACATCAGCGGTGTACTTAAGAGCCTCGAAAAGCTTCCGAAGTCTTATTTACATGAAGTATATGTGGTGCGATCCCAATCACTGATATTCAGCAAAGCGAGCAGTGAATCAATCGGAGCAAGAATTTCAATTCAATCAGGGACAAAAATATCAAATATCAATTTTAGGGGTTCGTTTCTGAAATCCATCAATATAATGAGTTCAGTATCTCCTTGTACACTGAAGGCATCTGTATTTTCGAAACAATTTCGTAACGTTTTGGGATTAGTAAAGGGCCATTTTGGAACGACTTTGCAAAAACAACTGGAATAATTTTGGACCAATTTTCTTGACATTGTTTGCCCTTTTTTCGCAACTAGTTTCACGACCATTTCGGAATTATTTCAAAACCCTTTCGGAACAACTTTTTTTGCGCCTAATTTCATCTGTTAAATTTCTGGTAGGTGTGAGAGTAACACGGTTTTCTGATCGTTTTGTTGTTATAGATAACGTATATTAACGAGTTATCAGTTTGTTATCGCAATACTTTCAGATTTTCATTGATATCAATCATTATTCACGATTCATCGGCTTGTTATAGGTTTGCTATTGGCTTGTTATCGCCATCTAAGCGGCTCGTTATCGATACCAAGCGACAAATGCTGGTTATCGATGGGTCATAATTTGGTTACCGACATAAATCGCGTTGCTATCGATGAGATATCCAGTTGTATTCTTATCTATTGATATTGTTTTTCCATTGTATTGTTATCGACGAGTTATCGGTGTTTGAATAATACAGGTTGAAGCTACTGTCATTTGATGTATGCCGCAGCCTCGCTAAAGCACAGAACTTAAATGACTCAGGAGTTAGGGGTTATCCAAATCCAAAAAGCAACAAGTGAAATAACTATTTCGAAAGAAGTTATAATGGGCAGAAGAGGAAAGATAAAACTTACCACCATAAAACTCAGTTATTGTAATAAAATTAGGTGGATACATTTCCAAAGTCTTAAGTTCCTGTTTATAGATTTTTATCGTTAAGAGACCAACTTCAAGGAAACATGCGTTTAGCTAAACGAAATTTTTTATATTTTGTAGAATCTAGTTTTATTTCTTATTGACTCAATTTTACTCTTAAGTGTTTATCTATATCTCTACTCATGTGTATTGAAGTGTGTATTTTAAAATAACCATGACCTTGAACTTGCCTTTAAGCACATGCATAAGGAAGCCTTATAAGTGAATAGTACAGATCTTAGTTATTTATATGAAAGTATGCTTACAGTTGCCTTACACAATTAATCTTAACATTGCTTTAATTAGACGCATGAGGATATCAGCAATTGCAATCGATTCTCTCGATGCGAAATCGATGCGCCTCGATCATTCGCCAAAGTGCTAATCACCTTTAGCAAGTCTATGTAAGATGCTATGTAAACAGATTAAGATAAATGGTCTTTTCTGCCGATCAACTAAATGGTAATTAAGATTATGTTTGAATGTAATTCGTTAACTCATTTATACTGGCGTAAGAAACCATATAAATGAGAGCTCCTTCTACTGCTGCAAGTGACGCAGTTAAGGTGATAAGATTTATAATTTGTTGGACTTACCTACTACAGACTAAAAATAAATAAATGCAAGTGGCAATAACCTCCGAAATGATTTTAGGCCGAGCTTCTCTTCCAATTTGGGTCAAGGCAGATGAGTTTTCACTAAGAAGCTTTTCATGGGAGATATATGTTCGGAGTGTTTGCCAAACACTTCAGAGAAGCAAACACCGATTAGAAAACCCTTTTTCTAATTGAGCAAATTTTTTTTCTAAATTTTTGATGTTACTTTGCCCGGCAGTTTAACCCAGGACCCCGGTGTGGTAGGAGGAGCACGCTACCACTGCAGTTTAAAATATCAATAAAAAACTGATGAAGGAAGTTTTAAAATATCTTATCATTTTATTATAGCACATAACAGCCGTGGTGGTTTGGTGGTAACATGCTCCGCCTACCACAATGAAGAACCTGGGTTCAAGTCCCGAGCAAAGCAACATAAAAAATTAAGAAACAAGTTTCTTCAATTAGCAAAATATGTCTAAGCTGGATCGCCCATTGCCAGTGATTTGGCAAACACTCCGCGGGTATTTCAGCCATAAAAAGCTTCTTAGTGAAAACTTATCTGCCTTGCAGTTGCCGTTCGGAATCGCCGTATAATATGTAGTTCCCACATCCCAATATTTCGAAGCAATTTTCAGAACTTAAAATACCCAATTGTGATTTATATAAATTCGATGGAAAACAATACACTCTAATTTACTTACGTATGTATAAACGAGTTTAGGCACATTCATATTTATTACATTGGTATATATGTAAAATATATATGTGGACATTGAACACCTTACAGTACTGGTTGTCAGGTGTCACACATGACAGTTGTCAGCGATGCCGAGGACAGAGTGCAAATGAGTTTGAGAAGATCACCAGTTTTTTTTAATGCAAAGTCGTATGATAAAAGAAGCTTGAGAAGAAACTGAAAATGTGGTTTTTGGAGCTTATTATCAAATTACTGGAAATTATTCGTACGGCAATCGGTCAAAGAATTGTTCGTTTATTCTGAAATTATTTTCGTAAAGTAGCCAAGCCCGTTTACAACATGCGGCGTGTTAATTTATTAATTTTGTGATATAAGATAGGAATGAGTACTGCGCTTCTCCTTAAGGGACATATTCAGATATACATATATATATATATTTTTTTTGGGAGCTGGTACTTCAAAACCACAAAAGCATTATTTTCACCTCCTTTAAACTGGTTTGTTGTTGTTGTTGTTGTTGTTGTAGCGACAACGTTGCTCTCCGAAGGCTTTGGGGGAGTGTTATCGATGTGATGGTCCTTTGTCGGATACAGATCCGGTACGCTCCGGTACCACAGCACCATTAAGGTGCTAGCCCGACCATCTCGGGAACGATTTATGTGGCCACATTAAACCCTCAGGCCATCCCCTCCCTCCCCAATCCCAAGTTCCATGAGGAGCATAGGATCGCCAGAGCCTCGTCTGTTAGTGAAACAGGATTCGCCGCGGATAGGTGAGGTTGACAATTAGGTTTGTAGAAGCTATATATTGCGCTAGCAACCTGAAGGGTTGCGCTACACAGCCCCTTGAATCTGGTATTTTATTCGCCTCTTACGACAGGCATACCTACCGCGGGTATATTCTGACCCCCTAACCCGCTGGGGGGCTTTAAACTGGGTCTCTTTTATATTTGTTCTTAATTTCTGTACAAAATTGGCAAATCTTACAATCATTTAGTTTTTGTTCGTGGAGCTTTATTATTGAATTTTAGAACATACCCTATGCCAATAAGTGATAAAACCTTTAGCTTCGTAGAGCAGGGTCGTGATATTTAAAAAATCCGTCCAGATTTGGTAATTTTGCGTTAAAGTTTTAGGTAGCTTCGTGCTTAATAAAGGCTATGAAAAAATTTAGTTGGGAGTCCTACTAAAAAATGATATTTAGATTAAAAAAATGGACAGGGTTAGATATATTTTTACATCTGTAAAGAAAATCATTCAGAGAAAATGGAATCTTTGCGATAGATTTTCAAGTTAAGTTTTATTATGCTAGAAACTTGAAATATTTCTCTGATTTCATGATACCGTGCCAATTTAACAAAAGGAGATATAATAAGGGGCGCGTGTTCCGTCTACCACACCAAGGGCAAAGTACCATCAAAATTTAAAAAAACATCCTTTTAATTAGAAACAAACTTTTCTAATCAGGTTCGTCCCTCGTAGGAGTGTATTTTCACCATGAAAAGTTTCTCAGTGAAAATTCATCTGCCTTGCAGATACCTTTCGAATTCGGCATAAAAATGTAAGTCCGTCCCGCCAAATTTAAAAAGAAGCACGAATAAAATTAAAGGAGAAGCTCGGCCTTAATCTCCTCGGAGGTAAATTGCACCAAGTATTTTTAATTCTTTAAATAAAAGAAATATTGTAGAACGGGTTCAATCAAACTTCGAAAGCTAATGTCTATGCTTTGCAGGCTAACTTCGAAAAACGCTAAAACAAATTGTTTGTTTGAAAAACAAAAATATTTATTTGGTGCAGTGCCCTGATTTTTACAAAAGTGGGGTTTTGTATTTGCTAAAATTTTTTAAAGGTTCGATTCAAGCTCAAGGCCAGAACAATAATTTTTTTCTAATCATAATTATTGTTTTTTTTTAATTTTTCTATAATTGAAAAAGTGTATTTTGTTTTTGGAATAGTAGCAGAAAAATTTTCAGACAACCTGCCCTAGCTGCGCAGATAGATCCATTTCGAAGGGTGCTAAGCCTTCACCATCAGTACGCTTTAGGCACGCTGCGCTAACCGTTTAGCTATACAGCTATACAACAGTATTTAATCAGCGTTGCGCCATCTGTTGCAAATCGCTGATAATGCTGGATTTGTTTATTGTCAATTACTTTGTTTGACATTCCCAAGTGCGCTTGGTTGATTAATAATTGTTTTTGTTTTATCGACCTGTTGATAAATGATTCAAGGTTCGATTCGAGCTCAAGGCCAGAACAATAAATTTTTTTCTAATGATAATTATTGTTTTTTTTGTATTTTTCTATAATTGAAAAATTGTATTTTGTTTTTGGAATAGTAAGTAGAAAAATTTTCATCTATCAATGATGACTCCTTCTGGTGGAGAATGGAGCTTCGATATGTAAAAATTTAGACATACCATGACACACCCCTCGTTTAGTTATTCTGGATTTGAATATTACGTTTCTGAATTAAACCGATGCCTGCCGACCACACAGGTAACTCGCAGTCCAACTTTTGAGACTGAGAGCAAAAGTGGACTCAGCCAAGTCTTGCAATCAATTCGGCTGATCGTTCAAGCAAAAGGAGTATCGGTAGGTCGTCGGATGCCAATGTTACAATCGGCTGCCAGCTGACGCAGTTTACAAGTCCTGCGCTCACGATGGAAATGTCTAGTTAATGCTATACAAATTTCCTACCATTCGTGTACCATTCATCGTTTATTGTGCACCGCCGTGTCGTCAATTTGATCTGCCATCATCTCACCTCGTCTGTCAGCTTGTATATCAGAATGCCACTGATCGTGGGTGGCATTAAAATCTCTTTGCGCTGCTCATTTCCAGTGATGCTAAAAAAGCTCAAATATTCACTGAAAACATTTGTATTAAAAGCATATTTTTAGTATCCTAAGATGACACTAAAATTTAAATAGTCTAAATTATTTATTTACAAATAAGATAAGTGCAAAATTTTAAGTTTTTGTTTATCGCTATTTCGTTGGCAGTTAAAAACACATAAAATGTTCAAAAGACTTAATAACCCAGCATGTGACAGAAGTTAATTATGATTTGGCGTTATGCTGTTGAAAATCTTCATCTAATTAATATTCAATAATCCATATAAAGTTTTCACTTAAGCCTACAGTTTATTATACCATCGAGTTTATATGTAAAAAATGCAAATTAAATCTGGCGAAACAAGTTGAGCAGCTAAGTAATTTTAAAAACCGTTTTAGATAACAAAAAATATTTAAATAAACACAGTTGATTTAATTAATAATTAGCATAAAAACTAATGTAGATTAATGTGTTAACTTATTTATTGGAAATTTTATTACTGTAAACCACAAAAACAAAATTGAACAATCAGTAAACGAAACTAATTCTTTATAAAGCAAACCCATTTCTTTAGTCAGTGTTAGCCAAGTTGTTTATTTAAATTTGCTACTTTTTATGGGTTCATTGATTTTAGAAAAAAATGTGTGCATTGTTAGACACGTGTTCGATTTCCTCTCTGTGGACTTAGTTTATCAAAATCAAGAGGTTGGATAAAACTAATTTAATTTAATGATTTTAACGGTGATAAAATATTTGCTATCTCTACTGTATCTGATATTAAATTGAGATACAGCGTATGCGGCCGTCTTCAGCTATCTAGTGTAAGAACATTTTTGATGCATAAACGTCTTTGCTCACGGTATGTGGGAATTGAGAGTGTAAGCGTGAGCGTAAACAAGATAAAGTAAGTAAAGAAGAAAAAAGGAGAGCATCGGAAAGTTTACAAGTCAAAACTGAATTCAAACGCGAAGCCGGAACAGAAAATGAACAGCCTGTACCCAATTTCTTATCGAAGTGTTTAAGGTTAGCTATCGGTAAGTTATCGCTTTTTACAGGTATATTTTCGACGAGCCATAGACGTGTTTTCCATATTGTGGAGAATATTAGCAGTCTCTATGCTAGTAATAAATGCTGGACAACAACAAATTCAAGGCGAGCAGATGAAATAGAAACTAGCAATCATACATATACACAGTAATAAAGAGCGCATATTATTAAGCCATATACACATACAAATATGAGGCAACAATGAATCTGAGATACAGAGGTATGAGAGAAATGAATAAGCAACTATTCCAGAAGGCTATTCATGTAAAGCCTAGATTCTTTGAGAAATAGACGAAAGAAGCAACTGAGATTATAAAGCAGCGTAAGCTATGAAATATTCAAACAGTTTTCTTTTTATTTTAGTGGCCGGCATGGTGTGGTGGTAGCGTGCTCCGCCAACCACACCCAAGATCCATGCTTCAAGCGCGGGCAAGCAAAATCGAAATTTAGAAATGTTAATTAGAAAACAGTTTTTCTGAGTGTGATCGCTTCGGCAAGCATTCCGAGTGTATTTCTGCCATGAAAAGCTTCTCAGTGAGAACTCTACTGCTTGGAGATATCGTTCAGAGTTGGCGTGAAAAACGTAGTTCCCATCCCGAAAATTCGTAGGAAAAATTAAAAGGAGCACGAAGCAAATTGAAGGAGAAGCTCGGCATAAAATCTCTACGGAGATTAGTGCGCCTTAAATTATTATTTGAAGTACGCGAATACATTCAACTGTGACATTCAATATGTGACTACCATAGCAGTGCTGTTAAATAAAGCAGCAGAAGATTGCGTTTATTTATTAGACAGTTCCGTGATTCGAACGATTAGAGAAGACTTAGGGTTATCGATTATTTTTTAAAACTCGTAGAAATATGTTATCGAAGTGGTATATATTTTCTACAGATAACAAGGTTATCGAAAAAGTTATTGCTTTCCAATCGAAAAACATCCATTATTTTACATAAAGTTATAGATTTTCTTTTAAAAAATTATCGATTTTTTATTGTAGCCTTACCAGTTGTTATCGGCGTGTATCGACATGTTATCGATTTTTATGAAAATGTCATCGAAAATGTTATAGAGTGTTATCGAAAAGTTGGTCATTTTCTTACCACGCCTTTTTTCGATCGAATAATTAAGACTTTTATACATAGATTGTAAGAAAACTACACTCAGTTGAATTGTTTATGATCATATGTATATTTTGTATATAAAACTAATCTCCTCTCTTAAGCTCATTTACTTGATTTTTAAAGATTTGAGTGGTGATTTGCAAAAAAGGCACTCCATTGAGACTTCCGGAATCATAACCTCTAAACATTTTATTTATTTATTTTCAAAACTAATAAAAACTGCAGTAGTATTTCATTCGCCCTCGCCAAAATATGTACCGTATGCAAACAATTTAAAGAACCTTATATATGAAAGTACTTCATTAGAAATTCTTCGCTGCTACATGTACAAGTGCCAATTGAAGCCAGAATGGTTAGCGATATTTATTAAATAAAATCTGATACCCCAATTTAATGAAGTAGGTAACAAATGAAATAGAACGTCAATAACGCCCATAAAAAACCGATACATTTTCAATAACAGCTCGATAATAAACTGGAAATCGTCGATAATCACGAAGAATTTTGAATACCATTTGTTATCGATAATAAGCCGAAATCACTTCGAGACCAAATATCGGTTTGTGAGTGATAAAAAATAGTTCCGAAAATATGCCGAAATGGCTTTTTAATCTGAAATGCATGTTTTCACAAAACTTCTAGAGTACGTTCGATAGTATCCTGTAATTATTACGAAACGCTCTCTAATCAATTAAATGTGATTCTCTGTTCGTCGGCAAAGCGTCTTTTCCAAAAACATATAAAATATTATATACAATGTTCAATAATATTAATATTCAATACTGTACTACCGATTATAAAAGGGATTATTTTTTGAAAACTTATCACTTCGAACATATGAAAAAACTCCTACTATGGTGTTCAGAGCCCCATCCATCCCGACGCCATCAACAATGCAGTTCTGTCTTTTCTTTTTAGATCGTCACCTGATCTGCACGGAATCCCACATCATCAAAATTTCCGGAATTTAAGCGAACTACGTTGTGTCTTGAAAATTAATCTGAAAATTCTATAAACTTGTTTGTGTTTACATTGTATACTAAATATCTTTAAATATGCGGTAAGACTTGATCAATCTGTAGATGAAACAAATAAAACTTTACCTTAAACAACCCCAATTGATCTCCTAACAATGCCGAAATAGTGTACCAAAGTGGTTCTTAAATAAAGCAGTCCGAATCAGAGCAGGAACTTACTCAGTTACCTTTCGCGCCAATCGATTCTTCGCTGTGCTAACTGGCACCAAGGAATACCACCAAGAGAATTCGAAATGGTTTTCACCTGGTCCGTTGGGGCTACCCTCTTCCTCTACTTCCATAGGCTGCTTTTCCGGAGCATCATAGCAGAGCCGAAGGATCGGAGCTCCGTAACTTAAAAAAGTGCTAGCGAAACAGGCTCTATCACGATCCCGCATTAATCCAGACAGCTCACGAAGTATACCGGAAGTAACCATGCAGATATTCAAACTTATCGCACAGCAGCACCAGAAACACTTCGCAAAGGTGCATAATTTGTTACAGAATAGTACCACAGTAATTCCAAAAACATCTCAAACTAATCGCAAAACATTACGAAATTATTTAAAAAATCCTCAACGAATTCCGGAGAAGAACCAGTATTAATTCGGAGTCCCGTATAAAAATATCAACGAAATACTCACAAACAAAAATATTTACCTTTCCAGAAACTGCCTCCCAAATTGTCTTAAAGTTATACTAACAAATTCCAGAAATAAACCTCACATAATGTTAACACTCTTATTCAGCCTCATAGTTGGGCATGGTGCATTTAATTTTTGAATGGGTAAACTTGAAGTCATAAAATTCTTACTATGACTAACTATCCAGAGTCTCTCAGGGGCACACTTATATTTTCTCAGACAGTCAAGCAGCGCTGAAAGCCCTTGACTCTGTCACAACAAATTCTGAAATTGTAGTAGGCTGTCGCAGATCACTTAACGTGTTGTTGAACAGTTTACTCTGCATCGGGTATGGGTTCCGGGGCATAGGGCCATACCAGGTAATGAGATGGTGGGTGAGCTTGCAAGAAAGGGTACCTCCCTTCCACTTTTGCCATCCTGGAAGAGGTTGGGCACCTGCAAACTCAAGATAAAGGAGGCTTTACTGATGGAAGCGAGAGCTAGGTGGAAGATGGATGTCACACGGCAAAACTCACATGGCCGGAATGGAATGAGAAGAGATCGCGATAGCTTCTCATCTTCCGTAAGAGGGATCTTTCCTTAGTTGTGGGTCTTCTCACTTGTCACGTCTGTATTGGAACGCATGCGGAAAGGATTGACGCTCCATTTAATGATTATTGTAGAAGCTACGGCACGACGAAGAGCTGAAACTGTTAGGCACCTACTTTGCGAATTTCCAGCGCTCGGTAGAAAAAGGCAACGTTTCATGGGCAAGATGTTTATTGTAGATCTGACTGATATAGCTGTGGTCAATACACGACGCTTAGTTAGCTTCGTAAACTCAACAAAGTGGTTTGATTAGGAGAGTAGGAAAAAATCCGTGTGGTTTCACAATGGCCCTATAAAGTTCTAAGTGTGCCGCTCCGATGTGGACGGCAGCCACTTGAACCTAACCTAACCTAACCTTACTATCCATATCTTAAGAAGGCAAAATTTTAAATTAAAAGAATTACGTTTTTGTTGCTTCGACGACTGACGAATCTTTTGATTTACTTTTGTCTAAATTTGAATATGCTATTGTTCTTTGTCTTTTACACTTGTGTCACACATCTTCTTCACATACGAAAAAAGTATTTTGCTTAATTATTTGGGCGACTTTTTTTCTTTAGCTCCTTTTCACACTTTCCTTGTGTGGCCATTATAACTCTTTTTATTTTAAGGCGAGAGGTATATTTTCTCTCCCTTTTTGGCATCATTTAGTTTTGATAAAATCAAATTGGCGCACGAAACTACTGTAAACAAATTATTTTTGACTACTAAAACAAATCAACTTGGGAAAGCTAACAAAACTTAAATCCACGCTTTCTCGCATAGTTTGCGGATTAAAAAATAGAGATACGCAAAAGATAATTTATGCATGAAAACATCCAAATCTAGGTTAATACTTAAAGTAGGGTAAACCAAATATATATCATTTTGCATAAATATGTAAAACGTAGTCAACAACTTTGATCTCTTCAACGTAACGTGAGGCACGTTACTTACTTACTTAATTGGCGATTAACCGTTTAAACGGTTATGGCCGTCCAACAAGGCGCACCAGTAGCTCCTTCTATCTGCCAACCGGCGCCAATTGGTCACACCAAGGGAGTTTAAATCGTTTTCCACCTGGTCCTTCCAACGGATTGGGCCACCCTCTACCTCTGCTTCCATAGGCGGGTTCCGATAGAAACACTTTCTTGGCCGGAGCGCCATCTTTCATTCGCATAACATGGCCTAGCCAGCGCAGCTGCTGCGTTTTAATTCGCTGGACTATGTTGATGTCTGCGTATAGCTCGTACAGCTCATCATTAAATCATCTTCGGTACTCGCCACCGCCAACACGTAGAGGTCCATAAATCTTTCGAAGAACTTTTCTCTCGAGGCACATACATATGTTAAAAATATATTTTTTTTTAGCTGGGCGCCGCACGGCTCAAATATTAACAGATCGTCAATGCTCGGAGGTTAAATCAAAAATGAAATTCGTAAACTACCAATGATTTGATTATCTAGAATATAGGCAACTAAGGTCTAGAGCTCTCATTCAACTTTGCGCCCAAGTCTTCAGGAAACTTTTTTCTTGCAAAAAGGTGAGGAAATTTATGAAATAAATAAGCAACCTGATGCTATAATGTAAACCGCAATAACCTATGAAGAGATTTTTGGCCGAGCTTCTCCTCCAATTTGCTTCATGCTCCTATTTTAGTTTTTCCTCTAAAGGGACGGGACCTACTTGTTTAGTGCCGACTCCGAAGGGCATGTACAAGGCAGATGAGTTTTCACTGAAAAGCTTTTCATGGCATAAATATACTCGGAGTTATTACCAAACACTGCCGATAGGCAACTTCGCTTAGAAAAATTTTCTTCTAATTTAAAAACTTGTTTCTAAAATTTTAATGTTGCTTTACCCGGGGTGTGAACCTAGGTTCTTCGGTGTGGTAAGCGGAGCACGCTACCATCACACCAAGGCGGTCACTGATACCATAATACTGAAGCAAACATTATCAGTTTCTTATAGCGCAAATATCTAACAAATCAAATCGTATTATAATTTTATCACTTATCTTATTTTAATAAGTTAAACAAATATTTAGAAATATTTAGAAGAAAACCGGGAGTATAGCAAATTATTAGTAGAATTTTGACATAACTTTTATATAATGGTGGTTTTATTTTATTTATACATTGGGCGTTTCCCAATATTTAAAAAGTCAAGAAGTTTTTCGCATCTTTCAAACGAAATTGACTCCCATTCGCTTTTTAAAGCTTCCCATAGCTGCGTATTCGATGTTGGCTTACTTTGGCTACTTCCTGCTTGACACCAACAAACAAAATTTGAAAGGGGTTTCTGTTTTGTGACTGTGGCGACAATTTCATCACGTTGATCTGGCCTTCCTCAAAAGATCTTTTTGCCACTTTGCTAATATATTTTGGGTCGTTGTCTTGCTGTAAAGTCCAAACTAGTGGCATTTCGCCTCTGGCATATGGCAGCATGATTCCCTTGAGTATATCAACATATAAAGCGCCAGTCACAATTTGCTAGTGGATCCCACGCCTAGCCAAGAAAAGCGAGGTCAGACCATAATACTGGTCACTTTTTTGTTGTACAATTCGGATTGTATTCGGTGTTAGGTGGCCGTCTTACATACTGGCGTGATCTCTTTCCACCATACATGACAATCTTTTTCGACTCGTCCGATCATAAAATGTTACGCCATTTGGCCGAAGGTCAATTCGAATGTTCTTTGGCAAACCGAAATAGCTTTTGTGTATGCGTTTAAGTCAACAACGCTAATTTTCTTGAACCCTGGGTACACAGGTCGTACTCAGGCAAACGACGACGAACAGTCTCAACGCTCTAAGAGACTTTCAAGACATCTTTGATCTCAACAGCAGCCGCAAATGGAAACTGCTTGACCGACATTGCTGGATGGTTCCAGGTTTTTTTTCACTTGGTTGGTATTTGATGGCAAAACGTACCGTTGTTGATGAGCAACCAATGATATTTGCACTTCCGAATAAGTTTTGCCATCAGCACGGGGGCGCACTTCTCAGGTATGCAATTCGTCTTTTTCAACATTACTGAATATTATTATAGTATAATGTTAATCTTTATACTCTCTTCACACACTACTAAGAGTTTGACTGACTAAAAATCCGTTGCATCTCAAATTTCGAACAAGTTATAAAACCTAACTAGTTAAGAAGTGATTCCAACTTCGAAGTCTAATGTAGTTTACAGTTTGTACAGAAAAATTGTTGTGATAAAAAAAATTTGACCACTTAAATGCCCTGGAAGAATTAAGCGAACGAGGGAACTGAGAAAAAGCAGCGGAACCTAAAGAAAAATAAACAATTTTGATCTTAAAACATAAAAAAATGTTTTAAGTTAAACGGTTTTAAAACAATACTTACTGAAGTAATATAATACGAAAGCTAGAAATAATTAGTAGGTCCTAGGTATAGTCATCAGACTCCTTATCAATCTAGGCGTTGATCAGACATTAATAAAGCATTGGCGCATGAAATTTTAAAAATTGACTGATTAAGTTCGTTAGTTTACTTAGACTATCATAGAAAACGCGCCAACGCTTTATTTAATGTCTATCAACGCCAAGATTGAATAGTGTGATGACTATACCTAGGACCTACCTATTATTTCTAGTTTTTCTATTATTATTACTATGTAAGATTGTTTTCATAAAACCGTTTAACTTAAAACAATTTTTTTAATTATTTTATTTTCAATTTTTAGCTTATTTATGCCTATTTTCTCATTCTATTTAGCATTTAGTGACTCATTATTACAAGACTCTTTCCTGACAATGTTACAACCTAAGTCCTCAATACATAATCCTTCCAAAGACTTTACTCCACTCTGCGCCACGTATGCTTGTCCCTCCTCCAACTCCAAAATATTTTGATGTCACTTCTACCGGACTCTATGCAATATTTGTTCCAAATATGAGCCAAATCGGGCATCATAGGTCGCTTTCTATTCATATATCTATGTATTATGTGTTCCAAATATGGGCCAAATCGGGCCACAAATACGATTTTTGTGAATATCTCGATCCATGCGCTACATAGCGGCGATTTTCTTTCACACGTCGATTTCTATTCTTGTATGTATTAAGTGTTCCAAATATGAGCCGAATCGGTCCACAAATACGATTTTTGCGAATATCTCGATCCATGCGCCACCTAGCGGCGATTTTTTTTCATAGGTCGCTTTCTATTCTTGTATGTATTATGTGCTCCAAATATGAGCAGCCACAAATACGATTTTTGTGAATATCTCGATCCATGCGCCACCTAGCGGCGATTTTTTTCACAGGTCGATTTCTATTCTTGTATGTATTAAGTGTTCCAAACATGAGCCAAATCGGTCCACAAATACGATTTTTGCGAATATCTGGATCCATGCGCCACCTAGCGGCGATTTTTTTCTTATATTGCATTGTCATCGGGTTCTGAACTATATTCCAAGTTTCATGCTTGTAGCTTATCGGGAAGTTACTTAAATTTCAATTACAAGATTCGTTCACAACGGCCGTGCAGCCGTGCATGCGGCCATGCGGCCTGTCGACTCAAGCTAAATAAAACCGTTTAAAAAGAGAAGGAAGAGAATAGTGTAGCAAGAATGCGATGATATATAATAACATAATCTGGACAGGGAAGGTAGACGGAAAATGATAGGGAGATTGAGAGGGATAGGATTGTAAGAGAGAGAGGCAGAGGGATAGGTGTATCAAGAGTGAGAATGAGAATGAGAGGAACTGGGACAGTGAGACGGAGAGGAAGGATAAAATTAATGGAGCGGTGAAAATAACCGCATTGTATATAATTCGAGAACACTATTTTAAAAAAAGTTCACATTAGCATACCAACCAAATTAAAAATTCATTAAAATAGCTTGTCAAATGCCACCATAATGAGACAATTTATGTCATCTTATGTATGTTCTCACTCTAAATAATTGATCCCCAAGAAAAATTCTCATATTTATTTAGTCGTTTGTATAATTTATGAAACTTAATTAAATTTCATTTATTTTTCTTATCATTCCAGGTATGTGCGTATGTTGGACAACATTTTGTGAATCATAGAATGGAAATCAAATTGCCTTAACGCAAAAGAATGCTATTGTTCCCTTGTAAATATTTATGTATGTCCATATGTAAGTTAAGACAGTAACCACAAAAGCTATGCAATTTTCATGTTAAATGTCAGTTGTGTGTCACGCGAAATATATTCACTCGCTTTTATGTTATTACACACCGTGACATACTCTACACTTATTCGGCTTCATTCGTGGTTGCAGCGCACAATGGAATATGTTTATATGTGTGTATAAGCACAAGAAATAAGCACCCACCTGTCAGCGGTATAGGCCGCCTCCGCATCCGCAGTCATCAACAGTAGAACAAAAGCACACCAGCTCCATAAAAAATGACAGCAGTGCGTACAGCAACAAAGTTATTTGTTACATATGCTTATATATATGTTTGTATGTTCCCTTACTCTCACATTCCAAATTTAAACTCAGTTAAAATGGATATACAATGACAGTAATTTGGCAAACACTCTGAGAGTACTTCTACCATGAAAAGCTTCTGAGTGAAAAGACATTTGCAGATGTCGTTCAAAGTCAGCGTAAAACATGCCCTTTTTTAAGAAAAATTAAAAGAGCACGACGCAAATTGGTACAGAAGTTCGGCTTTGAATCACTTCGGAGATTATCGCATATTATATTATTAAAATGGAATATACTTACCCTTGCTACCTTGCGAATATTGGTGTAGAATTTTTTTAAATAAATAGCGGCGAGGATATATTGAATTCCATTATAACTTTAGCTTTATCTTGCCGCTTAGACAGTTACTTTGGTCAGTTGAAAGTTTATTAGCTAGAAAGTTAATAGTTGTATAGATAATAATGTGTGTACTAGGTACCGGACGATTTTTTACCCTTTAAAAATATCCCTCTTTTCTTGAGGAGTCAAAAAAGTTGAATAATATTATGTATATGCCCCACAGCAAAAAAATTAAAATAAAAACCTTTGTGTGTCATACCTCCGAGGCAAGTGAAATTGTAAACGCCCAAACACATTCGACTTTTGCGTCCCGTCAAAGCAATGCAAAATAAACTTAAAAATTTACATTATGCTAGTTTTGTCAATTTATTTCTTTGCACTCCAATTTTGCTCAAATATATTTTGTTTTCAATCAATTGTGTTAATACGTAAAAATAGTTTCTGTCTTCATAAAAAAAATTGTTATTTATATTATTTGAATGATGCAAAATCAAAGTTTCAGTTTCCTTTGAGTTCATCTGTGGCAAGAAAACTTTAAACGTGCATTCTTTCAAAGTGACGTCAGGGCCAAAATGACGCAAAAGTCGAATGCGTGCGGGCCTTAGAATTTTTTATCGAATTTCAACAAAAGACTAGAGATGGGAAAAAGGGTACATACCCCCTAAATTGGTTATATAAGTATGGTAAAAATGGATAAATACCAAATATTTACCCAAAAGAAGGGTAAAAACAATCTTTTGAAAACAAACACACAAAACTCATCCAAAATGTACCATATTTGAAATTTATTGGTGGGTAGTTATCCATTGCACCTTCGGTTGAATTAGTTTTAATCTGTAATCCAGCATTTTTAATAAATATTTACCCAATAATGCATACCGTTGCCCAAATTTTAGTTAACCCAGCAAAAATTTTAAGTCAAAAAAGATGTCAGAAAAAATGTCTAAATTGTCAAAATTAAATTTTCTTTTACCCTCCTTCGCGTTTCGACGCTTTACGATTCTTACATTGTCTACTTATTTTGGCCTCATTTCGGATTTTTGAATTATGAGCGTCCTGACATGTTTGCGGGGTAGCTTTGTTTGAGTAAATATGTGTACCCTATAAACATTCTCGAAGCGCTTACAGTTATGGAGTTTCAATACGGGTCCGAAATATCAGCCTCAAAAATCTTTTCGCATAAGAGTTTTTTAGGGCTCCATTTAACGAAATTATGAACAAACGAAAAATATTAAAATTAGAAAACTTGGCAGCTCTACAATAAAAGCTCAGAAAATTTTCTGCGACAATTTATTCTAAATAAAAATTTAATTCAACTAACACTAATTTCCTTACTATGTTAACCTCATGGGAGTTTCATCATACCAAGTTTCTCATCTATGTTTTCCGCTTCGGATATGTGTAAAATATTCTTCCTAAGAGCCCTGAAATAGTGTCATTAAAGAACTCAAAATTAGCAATAAATAATAAGGCTCATAAATGATATCGAAAGGACTTATGTTAGAGCCGATTATGAGCGTGCTAGAAGTCATATAGAATTCACTTCAGGCTCATAAATGAGTTCATAACGAGTGCAAACCATCCAAAGATTGGACTACTTTCAGACTAATTGTTGACTCCGAATGTTTGGGTTGTTTATCAAAACGAAAGTTTTTATATATAAATTTAATTGCCGAATTGTAAATACGAGCAGCCTGGATTCAAATGATTTTTAAATATCCAAAAAAATATACAAAAAAGGTATATTCCGGGTATTTTTATGATATTTACCCATAAAAAATGGTAAATACCCGGCACAATCCCATCTCTACAAAAGACTTAAGCAGCGAACTCACTTTCTGGCATTCCTGGGCCTAGGCAACTTTTTAAAATTTTTTACACTAAATGTTTCTATCTACTATTCAAAGCTTACCATATTTGCTTTAACAGCATGCCAATGCAAACGCTAATGTAGCATACAACAGACATAGAAATCTGAGCAATTAATTTGTTAAATACGAACAAATTTGTTGACAAAAAAAAACAAAAAAAAAGTACAAGCACAAATTGCACTTTACTACCCTGACAAATTTGCGCAATATAGAATTTCTTTAACTACTATACTACGAGTATAATTTGCAGAAAAAAATTAAATCACAAAATTACTTCTCAAGTAGTGTTAGAATTTCAAATTTAGGATTTTCATAGATTTCTACTTGGATTTTGATTGATTTGTCATATTTGGTTTGAGGTATCAAATTAATTGCACTGAAGTTAAGCCAAAAATATACGAAATCCAAACTAAATTTGTAAGTTGTTTGTCGCGAATTGCGGCACGTAGCAATTTGAGTTACAAATTGAGTAAGAGCATGTAAAATGTGTAATACATACATATGTATGTGCATGCTTATGATCTGCAGTATGCCATATAAGGTTGATAATGTGCATCTGTGTGCGTGTGATTATTACAGACAGATCTGGCGCATTGTGATTGCGATGCCAGTTGATGTCAAGACGTTGTTAATGTCGGCCAAACGCAAACGTAAATTTATATTTGCAATGGCTTCGTAATTGTCAAATGCGCTTTCATTGTTTGATTTTGTGTGTATGTACTTATGTTTGAAAAGTCGTAGACAATAATATTTTCATTTCATTTCGATTTGAGCTAATATATTGAAACAATAGCCGTCTTCATATGCATTATTGTTAAGTAGAGAGCGCGCTATGGCATTTTGTTTAACAAATGCGGTTTTGTTTGCATATTTTGTATTTGTCGTACTTACAAGTATTTGTTACATCAATCCGTGTGCTTGTTTTATTTGGCTATGCCAACTATATGTCTATCTAACCATGAGCTGTTTGTCCGTTTCCTATATAGGCTCGGTTTTTCATCACAACTTCAACTCAGTTTGTCAGTTAAACTACGCTTAAACTTAATCTACAGTTTTTCATCTACTTTAACTGTAGTTAACCTATAAGCTATTTACGTTCGTTTGCAATGGCGCCGAATTTACCCATTTGAAAAGCAAAACAGCCCATTTTGACACCTACCATACTTCAAAAATCTCAAAAGGTTTTTGGAAACAATGGCTCAACTTTAGTTAAAAACAAGTAGGAAGGCTAAGTTCGGGTGTAACCGAACATTACATACTCAGTTGAGAGATATGGAGACAAAATAGGAAAATCACCAGTAGAAAATGACCTAGGGTAACCCTGGAATGTGGTTGTATGACATGTGTATCAAATGGAAGGTATTAAAGAGTATTTTAAGAGAGAGTAGGCCACAGTTCTATAGATGGACGCATTTAGGGATATCGCCATAAAGGTGGACCAGGGCTGACTCTAGAATTGGTTTGTACGATATTGGCATACAATGAAGGTGTTACTGAAAGTCATTTTAATGAGGGAGTGGGCCTTAGGTCTATCGGTGGACGCCTTTTCGAGATATCGCATTAAGGGTGGGACCAGGGGTGACTCTAGAATTGTTTGTACGATATGGGTATCAAATGAAAGGTGTAATGAGTATTTTACAAGGGATGGGCTTTAGTTCTATAGGTGAACGCCTTTTCGAAAAATCGCCATAAAGGTGGGACAGGGCTGACTCTAGAATATGTTTGTACGATATGGGTATCAATGAAAGCTGTTAATGATATTTTGACAAGGAGTGATCCTTAGTTCATAGGTGGACGCCGTTTCGAGATATCGTCACTAAAGGTGGACCAGGGGTGTCTCTAGAATGTGTTTGTACGATATGGGAATCAAATGAAGGTGTTACCGAGCATTTTAAGAGGGAGTGGGCATTAGGTCTATAGGTGGACGCCTTTTCGAGATATCGCCATTAGGGTGGGCCAGGGGTGACTCTAGAATGTTTGTACGATATGGGTATCAAACGAAAGTGTACTGAGCATTTTAAGAGGGAGTGGGCATTAGGTCTATAGGTGGACGCCTTTTCGAAATGTCGCCATTAGGGTGGGCCAGGGGTGACTCTAGATGTGTTTGTATGAAAGATGGTAATGAGTATTTTTAAAAGGGAGTAATCCTTAGTTCTTGGCGGCCACCGTGGTGTGATGGTAGCGTGCTCCGCCCTATCACACCGTATGCCCTGGGTTCAACTCCTGGCAAAGCAATATCAAAATTTTTAGAAATAAGGTTTTCAATTAGAGGAAAATTTTTTCTACGGTGGTCGCCCCTCGGCAGTGTTTGGCAAGCGCTCCGGGTGTATTTCTTGCCATGAAAAGCTGTCAGTGAAAACTCATCTGCCTTGCAGATGCCGTTCGAGTCGGCATAAAGCATTAGTCCCGTCCGGCCAATTTGTAGGAAAATCAAGAGGAGCACGACGCAAATTGGAAGAGAAGCTCGGCCTTAGATCTCTTCGGAGGTTATCGCGCCTTACATAATCCTTAGTTCTATAGGTGGAGTGGGCATTAGTTCTATAGGTGGACGCCTTTTCTGAGATAATCGCCATAAAGGTGACCAAGGGTGACTCTAGAATGTTTGTACGATTTGGTATCAAAACGAAAGGTGTTACTGAGCATTTTAAAAGAGAGTGGGCATTAGGTCTATAGGTGGACGCCTTTTCGAGATTATCGCCATTAGGGTGGGCCAGGGTGACTCTAGAATGTGTTTGTACGATATGGGTATCAAATGAAAGGTGGTAATGAGTATTTTAAAGGGATTCCAGTTCTATAGGTGGACGCGTTTTCGAGATATCGCCATAAAGGTGGACCAAGGTGTGACTCTACAATGTTTGTACGATATGGGTATCAAACGAAAGGTGTTACTGAGCATTTTAAGAGGGAGTGGGCATTAGTCTATAGGTGGACGCCTTTCGAGATATCGCCATTAGGTGGGCCAGGGTGACTCTAGAATGTTTGTACGATATGGGTATCAACGAAGTGTTACTGAGCATTTTAAGAGGGAGTGGGCATTAGGTCTATAGGTGGACGCATTTTTGAGATATCGCCATTAGGGTGGGCCAGGTGACTCTAAATGTTTGTACGATATGGGTATCAAACGAAAGTGTTACTGAGCATTTTAAGAGGGAGTTGGACATTAGGTCTATAGGTGGACGCTGTGCGAGATATCGCTCATTAGGGTGGCCAGGGTGATCTAGCTGCTGTACGATAATGTTTATCAAACGTAGGTGTTACAACGAAATGTTACTGAGCATTTTAAGAGGGATGTAGCGTTATGTCTATAGGTGGACGCTTTTCGAGATATCGCCATTAGGGTGGCCAGGGGTGGACTCTAGAATGTTTGTACGATATGGGTATCAAACGAAAGGTGTTACTGAGCATTTAGAGGGAGTGGACATTAGGTCATAATAGGTGGACGCCTTTTCGAGATATCGCCATTAGGGTGGGCCAGAGGTGACTCTAGAATGTGTTTGTACGATATGGATATCAAATTAAAGGTATTAATGAGGGTTTTAAAAGCGAGTGGCCCTTAGATGTATATGTGAAGGCGTTCTCGCCATATCGACCAAAATGTGGACCAGGTGATCCAGAAAATCATCTGTCGGGTACTGCTAATTTATTTATATATGGCAATACCACTTACAGTATTCCTGCCAAGATTCCAAGGGCTGTTTTATTTCGCTTGTAAAACTTTTTCATTTTCTTCTGCTTAATATGGTAGGTGTCACACACATTTTACAAAGTTTTTTCAAAGTTCTATTTTGCGTCAATAAACCAATCCAGTTACCATGTTTCATCTTTTTTCGTATTTGTAGTATAGAATTATGGCATTTTTTTAATTTTTCGTAATTTTCGATATCGATAAGTGGGCGTGGTTATGGTCGATTTCGGCCATTTTTTATACTAGATAAGGTGAGCTCAGATAAGTACGTGGGCTAAGTTTAGTAAGATATTCGGTTTTTGCTCAGTTATTGTGTTAAGCTGCCGAGCGAAGGACAGATGGTGGACTGTGTATAAACTGGGCGTGGCTTCCACCGATTTCGTCCATTTTCACAGAGAACATTTCCCGTAATAGAGTCTATGCTCCTACCAAATTTGAGAGGATTGGTAAATTTTTTGTTCGACTTATGCATAAAAGTATCTCTAACAAACTAAATGAAATGGGCGGAGCCACACCCCATATTTGAAATTTTCTTTTATTTGTGTATTTTGTTGCATCATATCATTGCTGGAGTTGAATTTTTACTTAATTTACTTATATACCGTAAAGATATTAAATTTTTTGTTTTTGAAAAAAAAAAGAGGAAAGGGAGGAAGGGAAAAAAAGGGGGAAAGGGGGGGAAGTTGTGTAGTTTGGGGCATCAGTATCATTGCTGGATTGAATTTTGACTGTTAATTTACTATAATACAGTAAAGATTTACAGATTTTTTTTTTTGTTTTGATATCGCCTGAGAGGTAAGTACACACACTGTTTTACGTAGTTCACACAGGCACGGTTCGAGAAAGATTTACCTATGCGCTCTACTAGCAGTGGA
>JARSSU010029553.1:0-29177 GCA_029619165.1 Eurosta solidaginis
GCAAAATAAGGGACAAGCACCATGTACGAAAATGAACCTAGGGTAACCCTTGAATGTGTATCAAATTAAAGGTATTAAAGAGGGTTTTAAAAGGGAGTGGCCTTTAGTTGTATATGTGAAGGCGTTTTCGAGATATCGACCAAAATGTAGACCAGGGTGACCCAGAACATAATCTGTCGGGTACCGCTAATTTATTTATATATGTAATATCACGAACAGTATTCCTGCCATGATTCCAAAGGCTTTTGATTTCGCCCTGCAGAACTTCTTCATTTTCTTCCACTTAATATGGTAGGTGTCACACCCATTTTGCAAAGTTTTTTCCAAACTTATATTTTGCGTAAAAAAAACCAATCCAATCACCATGTTTCATCCCTCTTTGGTATTTGGTATAGAATTATGGCATTTTTTCATTTTTCGAAATTTTCGATATCGAAAAAGTGGGTGTGGTCATAGTCGGATTTCGCCCATTTTTAATACCAATATAACGTGATTTCAGATACGTACGTGAACTAATTTTAGTAAAGGTATATCGATTTTTGCTCAAGTTGTCGTGTTAACGGCCAAGAGGAAGGACAGACGGTCGACTGTGTATAAAAACTGGGCGCGTCTTAAACCGATTTCGCCCATTTTCACAGAAAACAGTTACCGGCGTAGAAGCAATGCCCTTACCAAATTTCACAAGGATTGGTAAATTTTTGTTCGACTTATAGCATTAAAAGTATTCTAGACAAATTAAATGAAAAAGGGCGGAGCCACGCCCATTTTTAAATTTTCTTTTATTTTGTATTTTGTTGCACTATATCTGTTATATATTACATACTGCATTTCAATACTATTTTAAGTAACCTATTTTAGTCCAATGAATTACGACTCTGTGTATATATGGATTTACATACATGAACTTGTACATACATTAACTCGTAATAATTCACTTCAGTTTTAGCTCTTAATCGCGGCGGTCGTTTTTCGGTAATTGTATGTAAGCCTGAAGTAAGTAACCATCACCTTGCATAAACCCAACGGTTCTTATTAAACAGTGAAACCCTAAATTGTTACATCTGGCGACGAGGCCAATTCGGAAAAATCGCGTTCACTCGCTATCCGTAAAATAAAATTATTGTGCGCCTGAATAGTGCAAAACAATACTAGTTTTCAAATAATTTATTATTAAATACATGCAAAATTATGCCGGAAGACAGTAAATTAGTGGAAAAATTGCTAAAAGAGCAACAAGAATTCGCAAAAAAGTTAATTCTACAACAACAAGAATGGATGCAGTCGATTCTCAGCAGCGGTTTGCCTACACAAACCTCCGATGGCAGTGTCCCATCATTTCACAATTTCAATAAAGACATACAAACATGGGAATCTTACTTAGAACAGCTAAACCAACATTTTTTAGCATACAGTGTAACATCAGTGGAAAAGCAAAAATCATTTTTGTTGTCGTGGATAGGTATAGAAAATTACGAGCTGATAAAAAATATTTTCGGTAGTCAGAAAGTTCAAGAACAATCATTTCAGTCGTTGACCACAAAGTTAACGGAACATTTCCAATCAAAAAGGCATGTATTAGCATCGCGTTACGAATTCCGCAAGGCAGAAATGAAGCCAGGCCAAACATACAGAGAGTGGATTGCTGATCTACGGGGATTAGCAAGAGAGTGTAATTTTGTTTGCTCTGCTGAGAATTGTTCTCATAGTTTTGTTGACGACATGATTCGCGACCAAGTAATTACATACACCCCACACGACACAGTGCGCTCCGCTGCTCTGCAAAAATTACAGCCTTCACTTGCCGACGTCTTGCTTATAGCAGAGTCGTACGAAGCTACAATTAAAACAGTAGCAACAATAAAAGAAAAAGCTCAAACGCAAAAGGCACTCAGTGATACTGCCGAAAATAATACCACAATCAATTCTGTTCGCTCCAATGGAAAATCATCACAAGGGAACAACAAAGATAATACTCAAACTTCCAAATGGAAGTCGTGCTCAGGCTGTGGAGTTTCTCATCAACGTGACAAATGCAAATTTAGAACTTATATATGCCGAAAGTGTGGCAAAAAGGGACACTAGCGCCCGTATTATGGCAAAGCAAAACAAAAAAGAAAAAGTTTCCACTCAAAATAAAGGTACAAATAGAAATAAAGAAGTACTGAATAAAAGTCAAAATATTGGCATGATTGAGTCAATATACAGTGTTACGGGTGTTGTGAAAACAAAAGATAATAAAAATTACATAGATTTACAAATTCTTGGCAAAACTATCGCTGTTCAAATGGACTCTGGTGCGTCTATTTCAATTATGAACAAAAACACTTATAAACAATTATATTCTCCAAAATTACAAAAGTGTACACGTACTTTATTCGGATTCGGTCAAAAACGAATTCCAGTGATTGGAGAATTATATGTAGACGTAAAGTGTGGCGAAAAAGAGAAAAAAGTAACAATTGTAGTTGTTGATGTCGAGAATAGCAATAATCTTTTTGGTTTTGATTTGTTCAAAGAGTTTGGATATGAAATTCAACAAATTTTAAAAATTAGTGCAGTTCAGGCTGACGAAATTAACGATTTATTAACAAAATATAGTGAAGTTTTTGAACCAGCAATCGGGACCATCCGAAATTTCAAAGCCAGTGTTTATTTAAAAGAAAGCGCACACCCTAAATTTTTTAAAAGCCGCCAGATTCCCTTTTCGCAAATTCCACATTTTAAAAAAGAGGCCGAACGACTCACAAGCGCCGGTATTTGGAAGCCAGTTAAATTTTCGCAATGGGCTTCACCTATCGTTTTAGCACCGAAACCAGACGGTTCAATTAGAATTTGCGGTGATTTTAAATTAGCTATAAATTCGCAAATCGACATAGAACAATACCCATTGCCTACACGAGAAACGTTATTACAAATGATACGCTGCGGTCAACAATTTACAAAAATCGACCTTAAAGATGCTTACCTACAAATGGAACTCGATGACGACGCAAAAACGATCATGGTAGTTAATACACCGCTTGGACTATTCCAGTACCAACGCCTTCCGTATGGAATAGCCAGTGCTCCAGCAATATTCCAAAAATATCTCGAACAACTTTTACAAGAGGTAGAAGGGTGCGGAAACTACCTTGATGAGATTATCATCACTGCACCTACTGTTTCTGAACATTTAAAACGCCTTGAACAAGTTCTACAAATTCTACAAGCAAATGGCATCAAATGCAAACGGCAAAAGTGTTCTTTCCTCGAAGATAAAATAGAGTATCTTGGGCGTCAAATAAGCGCAGAAGGTGTTTTGCCTGACGCAGCCGGTCTGAAAGCGGTCAAAGATCTGCAACCGCCAAAGAACCTGAAGCAACTTGAAGCATTTATGGGTAAGGTAAACTACTATTATAATTTTATACCTAACTATTCCCAGTTATCAGCCCCACTTAATTTATTGCGCCGTAAAAATATTAAGTTCACTTGGGGGCCTGAACAAAACAGATCATTTAATTTATTAAAAAAGCACATTCTGAACGCTACACAGTTGGCACATTATGATGAAAAGTTACCCTTGATTTTAGCAACTGATGCTTCATCATATGGTATTGGTGCTGTAATTTCACATACATATGCGGACGGAACTGAGCGTCCTATAGCCTTTGCATCAAAAACTCTTGACAAACATCAAATTCGTTATAGTCAGATAGAAAAAGAGGCACTGTCAATTGTTTTTGGAATCAAGCGATCCCATCAATATCTCTACGGAAGAAAATTTACTTTGCTTACCGATCATAAGCCGCTTGTCAGTATTTTCAACCCAAATAGCCAACTGCCTTCGATGACGTCACATCGCCTACAACGCTGGGCCATAACGCTCATGGGGTACCAGTATGAGGTAAAATATCGTAAAACTACTGATCATAGTAATGCTGATGCTTTATCACGGTTACCTATTGGGGCCGACAAAAATTTCGACAGCGAAGAAGCATGCTATACAATAGAAGCGTTAAACACGCCAATCGATGCCACAATAATTGTATCCCACGCCAGAAAGGACACTGTTTTAAAAAGAGTTCAAAATTTTGTACAAAAGGGCTGGCCAGAAAAGCTTAGTCCCCAAAATGAAGACTTGCGTTCATTTTTTAACCATCGCTACGCCTTAGTTGTGCAAAACAGCTTATTATGCCTTCAAACCGAGTATACCCGTGTCGTCATACCGCTTTCTTTGAGAGCTAAGATCTTAAACATTTTGCATGATGGACACTGGGGGGTTTCTAAGATGAAGCAGCTGGCTAGACAGCACGTCTGGTGGGCCAACATAGACAAAGACATCGTAAAGCTAACGGAGAATTGTGATGTGTGCAAACTCGCAAACCCCGCACCTGTAAGAGAATATAACAGTTGGCCTGAGGTAAAAAATCCTTGGGAACGCATCCACATTGATTTTGCTGGTCCTGTTTTTAATTCAATGTGGCTAATTTGCGTTGACGCGTACTCGCAATTCACCCTTCATCATACAATTATCGTCCACTACAACAGCTGATACAATATCGGCCTTGAATTCAATTTTCGCAATCGAAGGTATCCCGCACACGCTTGTCAGCGATAATGGTCCGCAACTTACAGCAGATTTGTTTGAGTGTTATTGCAAACAACATGGCATCAAACACGTAACTACAGCACCGTTTCACCCCGCATCAAATGGGTTAGCTGAACGTTTTGTTAGAACGTTCAAAACAGCTGTAAAAAAGAACATCGATGACGGTTTACAAATCAAAGCAGCCGTAACCAAATATCTTTCTACATATCGTTTTATGCCAAACACTGAAGGTAAAACGCCCGCTGAGCTACTACATGGTAGACCAGTTCGTACGTTACTAACCCAACTGTTAGAGCCAACCTTAAGCTACGACAAACCACGCCATAAACTCAAGTTCCAAGTAAACCAGCCGGTTTTTGCTCGAAACTACGCAAGAGGGGAGAAGTGGATCAAAGGTTCAATCATAAGACCACTTGGTAAAATGGTTTACATCGTCAAAACGCAACGTGGCAATATCAAACGCCATGCTAACCAGCTAAAGGCTAGATCCACAACCAATAACGACAAAACAACATCGATACCTATAGCACCTGAGTTCATACAAACTCAGCCAACCAACGAGATGTCTGCACAGGCACATGAAGAACAAGCAACATTGGAAGAACCAAATGATATTAAGCAGCCAAATCTTACACCAACCGAAGAGGCGCAACAACGCAAAAGTTCGCGTGTTCGTCAAGAAGTTCGTCGATATAACGCTACGGATTTTCGAAACTAATTCGTATTAAATTTCATCACGTTTGTATAATTTACGCATTTTTTGAATTTTAACAATTTCACAATTCATGTTCTTAAATGAAGGGTGGAGTAGTGTTATATATTACATACTGCATTTCAATACTATTTTAAGTAACCTATTTTAGTCCAATGAATTACGACTCTGTGTATATATGGATTTACATACATGAACTTGTACATACATTAACTCGTAATAAATCACTTCAGTTTTAGCTCTTAATCGCGGCGGTCGTTTTTCGGTAATTGTATGTAAGCCTGAAGTAAGTAACCATCACCTTGCATAAACCCAACGGTTCCTATTAAACAGTGAAACCCTAAATTGTTACAATATCATTACTGGAATTAAATATTGACATAATTTACATATATACTCTAAAAATATTTAATTTTTTGTTAAAATTTGACTTAAAAATTTTTTTATTTTAAATAGCGGGTGTGTTCGTCATCCGATTTTGATATTGTTATTTAGCGCACATATAGTAATGAAAGCAACGTTCCTGCCAAATTTCATCATGATATCTTCAACGACAGCCAAATTACAGCTTGCAAAACTTTTAAGTTACCTTCTTTTAAAAGTGGGCGGTGCCACTCCCATTGTCCAAAATTTTACTTATTTTCTATTCTACGTCATATGTTCAACCCGCCTACCAAGTTTCAACGCTTTATCCTTCTTTGGAAATGAATTATCGCACTTTTTCGGTTTTTAGAAATTTTCGATATCGAAAAAGTGGGCGTGGTTATAGTCCGATTTCGTTAATTTTAAATACCGATCTGAGATGAGTGCCCAGGAAGGCACATACCAAATTTCATTAAGATACCTCAAAATTTACTCAAGTTATCATGTTTGTGGACGGACGGACGGACGGATGGACATGGCTAAATGAATCTCTTTTTTCGCCCAGATCATTTTGAGATATAGAAGTCTATATCTATCTCGAGTATAAAAATACAAGTTGGTCGAATTTCGACCACGGGCAATACTAGTATTTATAATTAGGCTAACTAATATTGTAAATTCTAAAAATCTTTCCAAATATCGAAATTTACTTTCGTACACAAAAGCGTACCGTCTGTAGGACCAATTATGTAAGTGCTCTAATTTGAAATTCAAGGACACAAACCTATTATGTAGCCCCGCTGAATTCGAAATTCGGCGTAGTCGTGTTGCTCAAATGTTTCACCTACTTACAAATATTGTTTCCCCATTGTAGCCACTTACCTGTTCCAAATTCCTAAAAAAATTGCTCCAAAATAATTTGTAGCGTACAAAAAACCTTAAATAGAATTAATTTTTGACCAGCCCATTTTTTGTGGCAAATTTCACTTACACTTACCTCCCAGGCGATGTGGAAAAGGCAAACTTTCAATTCAATTGCAAAGCATTTCGCCACAATTCAATGTCAACTTCGTTTGATTTTACATATTTCTTATATTTTTGTTTAAGGAGTTCCATACTGAAACGAAATTATTACATTTTAAAAGTAGAAAATTTAAGAAAATGCAATCAAAATGTATAACGTCTTAGGTCAAAACCAAATTTTTAATGGAAATTTTAAGTAGGTTAGACCAGTTTGTTTTAAAAATAAAATATAAGAAAACATCTCAATATTATTATCTTCAAATTAGATATCCCAAGATTGGAATTCTCACACATTAGAATCTTCATATTTCCACAATGATAACATTAAAACGCGGAAAAAATCTAAGTGCACTTATTGCGTTTTGATATGGAACTACTTATTCACTGCTCTTAATTTTTTTGCACGCGGAAAAAATCTAAGTGCACTTATTGCGTTTTGATATGGAACTACTTATTCACTGCTCTTATTTTTTTGCACTTTAAGTACTTAAATCTTTTTTTCATTTATTTAAAATGTGTTTAGTAAACTCTGCCTTCTCTTCCATTACATAATTTATTTTATATTTTTATTTTATTTTTTTTTGAAGATATTCTATTCGAAATTTTCGTTTTGTGTCAAATTTACATATGTATTTATATAAAATTAACCTCGGTAAAGCGAAAATTGCATACCTAACGGGTTTTGTAAAATAGGCTAAATTCCTTTAGCACATTTCTTCGTTTTTAAATAAAAATTCGTGTTTTTTTGAATTAGTACACTATTGAAGTAAATGGGCGATATATGTATATGTAGTTTATTGGGTGATATAGACCTACTGGGGAACCGAGCACCCAAAACTAACTTGAGTAACGCGCCAACGGCGCATCTCCCGGGTGGTGTGGAAAAGGCAAATTTTCAATTCAATTTCAAGTAATTTTATCATAGTTCTATGTCAATTTCATTTGATTTTACATATTTGTTATATTTTTGTTTGAGAAGCTCCATACCAAAACTTATAATTACATTTGAAAATTTTGTAGAAAATTTAAGAAAATTCAATCAAAAATTATAACGTCTTAGGTCAAATTTTAATGAGAACTTCAAGTAAGTTAAACCAGTTTGCTATATTTCCACCCACTGCTCAACTATTAACGCATTATTGCACTACCCCCACCACTGGATGCATAGAGAGAGTTGAAAAAAATACAAGTTGGTCGAATTTCTACCACGGGCGATACTAGTATTTATTATTACGCTAACTTTGTTGGATTTCTTTATAATTAATAGAAAAAGTTTTTTGTAAATTCCAACAATCTTTCCAAATCTCGAAATTTACTTTCGTACACAAAAGCGTACCATCTGTAGGACAATTATGTAAGTGTTCTAATTTGAAATTCCAAGACACAAACCTATTATGTAACCCCGCTGAATTCGAAATTCGGAAAGCTGCGTAGTCGTGTTGCTCAAATGTTTCATCTATATACAAATATGGTTTCCCCATTGTTGCCACTTGCCTGTTCCAAGATCCTAAAAAAATTGTTCCAAACTAATTTATAGTGTCCAAAAAAACCTTAAATAGAATTAATTTTTGACCGGCCCATTTTTTGTGGCAAATTTCACTTACACGTAAATACTGCGTATCTCCCGGGTGGTGTGGGAAAAGCAAATTTTCAATACAATTTCAAGGCATTTCGCCATAATTCAATGTTAATTTCATTTGATTTTTCATAATTTTTATATTTTTGTTTAAGGAGTTCCATAATTATTACATTTGAAAAGTAGAAAAGTTAAGAAAATGCAATCAAAAAGTAAAACGTCTTAGGTCAAACCCAAATTTTTAATGGAAACT
Source organism: Eurosta solidaginis (assembly GCA_029619165.1). NCBI lineage: Eukaryota > Metazoa > Arthropoda > Insecta > Diptera > Tephritidae > Eurosta > Eurosta solidaginis. The sequence continues at coordinate 8,516 of JARSSU010029553.1, forward strand.
TTATGTAGATTGGTCCAGTTTGTTTTAAAATAAAATAAAATATAAGAAAACATCTCAATATTATTATTTTCAAATCAGATATCCCAACATTGGAATTCTCACATTAAATATCCGAACATTAGGGTCTTCATATTCCCACAATGATAACACTAAAACGCAGAAAAAATATTGCGTTTTGGTATGGAACTACTTATTCACTTCACATTTCTTCGTTTTTAACCAAAAATTCGCGTTTTTATACTCAGCTGAGCAGAACTCACAGAGTATATTAATTTTGTTCGCATAACGGTAATGAGTAACGGCATAAACTAACGAGATAGATATAGACTTCTATATATCAAAATGATGGGGCGAAAAAAGAATTTCATTTAGCCATGTCCGTCCGTCTATCCGCCCTTAAACACGATAACTTGAGTAAATTTGGAGGTATCTTGATGCAATTTGGAATGTAGGTTCCTGGGTACTCATCTCAAATCGCTATTTAAAATGAACGAAATCGGACTATAACCACGCCCACTTTTTCGATATCGAAAATTTCGAAAAACCGAAAAAGTGGGATATTTCAATATCAAAGACGGATAAAGCGATGAAACTTGGTAGGTGGGTTGACCATATGACGGAGAATAGAACATTAGTAAAATTTTGGACAATGGACGTGGCATCGCCCACTTTTAAAAGAAGGTAATTTCAAAGTTTTGCAAGCTGTAATTTGGCAGTTGTTGAAGATATCATGATGAAATTTGGCAGGAACGTTACTCCTATTACTATATGTGTGCTAAATAAAAATTATGAAAATCGGATTACGAACACGCCCACTTATTAAAACAAATTTTATTAAAGTCAAATTTTAACAAAAAATTCAATATCTTTAGAGTATATAAGTAAATTATGTCTATATTCAACCCCAGTAATGATATGGAGCAACAAAATACAAAAACAAAAGAAAATTTAAAAATGGGCGTGGCTCCGCCCTTTTTCATTTAATTTGTCTAGAATACTTTTAATGCCATAAGTCGAATACAAATTTACCAATCCTTGTGAAATTTGGTAGGGCATAGACCTTACGACGATAACTGTTTTCTGTGAAAATGGGCGAATCGGTTGAAGCCACGCCAAGTTTTTATACACAGTCGACCGTCCACTCGGCCGTTAACACGATAACTTGAGCAAAAATCAATATATCTTTACTAAACATAGTCCAAGTACTTATCTGAACTCCCCTTATCTTGGTATAAAAATGGCCGAAATCCGATTATGACCAGGCACACTTTTTCGATATCGAAAATTACGAAAAGTTAAAAAAATGTCATAATTCTATACCAAATATGAAAAAAGGGATGAAACATGGTAATTGGATTGGTTTATTGACGCAAAACATAACTTTGGAAACAACTTTGTAAAATGTGTGTCACACCTACTAAGTAGAAGAAAATGACAAAGTTCTGCAGGGCGAAATCAAAAGCCCTTGGAATCTTGGCAGGAAGAGTATCGTGGTATTAAATATATAACTAAATTAGCGGTACCCGACAGATGATGTTCTGGGTGACCCTGGTCCACATTTTGGTCGATATCTCGAAAACGCCTTCACATATACAACTAATTAGTACCTTTCATTTGATTCCCATATCGTACAAACACATTCTAGAGTCACCCCTGGTCCACTTTTATGGCGATATCTCGAAAAGGCGTCCACCTATAGAACTAAGGCCCACTCCCTTTTAAAATACTCATTAACACCTTTCTTTTGATACCCATATCGTACAAACACAACCTAGAGTCACCCCTGGTCCACCTTTATGGCGATATCTCGAAAAGGCGTCCACCTATAGAACTATGGCCCACTTCCTTTTAAAATACTAATTAGCACCTTTCATTTGATACCCATATCGTACAAAGAAATTCTAGAGTCACCCCTGGTCCACCTTTATCGAACTTATCTCGAAATGGCGTCCCACTCCCTTTTAAAATACTCATTACCACCTTTCGTTTGATACCCATATCGTATAAACACATTCCAGAGTCACTCCTCGTCCACCTTTATGGCGATATCTCGAAAAGGCGTCCACCTATAGAACTAAGGCCCACTCAATTTTAGAATACCTATTAACACCTTTCATTTGGTACCCACATCGTACAAAAAAATCCTAGAGTCACCCCTGCTCCACCTCGAAAAGGCGTCCACCTAGAGAACTAAGGCCAACTCCCTTTTAAAATACTTATTAACACCTTTCATTTGATACCCATACATTACAAGCGCATTCTAGATTCACCCCTGGTCCACCTTTATGGCGATATATCGAAAAGGCGTCCACTTATAGAACTAAGCCCACGCCCTTTTAATATACTCATTAAAACCTTTCATTTGATACCCATACCGTACAAACAAATTCTAGAGTCAGCCCTGGTCCACCTTAATGGCGATATCCCGAAATGGCCTCCACCTATAGAACTATGTCGCGCTACCTTTTAAAATACTCTTTAATACCTTCCATTTGATACCCATGTCATACAAACACATTCCAGGGTTACCCTAGGTTCATTTTCCTACATGGTGATTTGCCTTTATTTTGTCTCCAAAGCTCTCAGCTGTACATAACATTTCGTGGCAAATATGGCGTAACCGAGCGGACCTTGACACTGGCGACGGTTGTGAAGGGTACGCAAAAAAAAGTACAAGAACAAATCTGGAACCAAAGATTGCTTTGCCATTACAACTCGTGCGATTAGCAGAACCGCAATTTTATGTTTCGACGCCTGTCCACCTCGTCTTAGGCGCTGAAGTTTACGCAATGATCATGGTAAGCGGTACCCTTACATCATCGATTGGAGGCCTGCTTCTGCAACCGACCATATTCGGATTGGTCATTTCCGGCTCCACGACGTCGTAACTGTGTGACTCAAGACATACACCAATTTTCGTTACAGACTTCAATTTATTTGTTTTCTTTGATTTCTTATTGTTAAATTTTTTAAATTGTTAAATTTATAATTTAATAATTTCTCTTACGTTAGCATTTTCATTGCTTACTACTTGAATATTTTCATTTCATAATTGATGGAATTATACGTTGAACCAGCTGGTGTCAGCATTTCGAGGATTGGCAAGGGGCCGGCGTGTTTAAGCCAGTGGCCTAATTAATTTCCTACCGGGTAGCCGGTCTCGATTTAACTATTTTTTCGTTTCTTTCGTTAACGGACAAAATTCTGGGTTCGGTGGCGATTTGGAAGTTGCCGTCGTCTCTGATTTAGTTTGCATGCCAACAAGTCACCAGCTGCTCCTGCGTTTGCCGAGTTTTTTTCATCTTTGGATATTCCAAATACGAACAAAACATAAGTTCCTAAAATCCCTTTATTGTGATATTGCATTAATTGACGAAATAAACACAGATTTTGATTATTATACATATTTCTATGTACCAATACTAATTATCGTATTTTATTTCTTTTGCGCAATACACAATTGGATTAATTCCCGCCAATTGTGACGAATTAGAATAATACAACTCAAAGTAAAAAGCGTGGGGTGCTTGATACATGATATGACAATATTCTAGTTGCAACTATTATGAAAATATGTATATTGGAACGAATTTCCTTTTAGAATAAAGTATGAATGTTGGAGATTTCGAGCTCAATACTCAGCTTCCGAGAAGCTAGAAGTGAAATTCAGAAACATGTCCTAGTAACCATCGCCGTTTGTAAACTTTTTAATTTTTCTCAATCTATCGTCGCAAAATGCAAACACGTAAATTTCGCTCTTCGCTTTCATTGTGTTCACGAAGTTCGTCGCGTTTATTTCGCGGCGGTAGGACATTGTGTTAACAACTTAATGCGGCTTTGCCAAATGACTTTGAGCAATACCATCAGCTCAGTAACGATTGGGAGGAATCTCTCCGAGATATTCGAAACCAAGCGAGATTTTAGGCAAAGCGAGAAGATTATTCTGGCAGCACATCTTACCTGAAATGGTAATAATAGCATGTTATGGCTGGCATACACTTATCATATTGATATTATTGGCCTAAACAAACGCGTAATAAGTTCTCTTCTTTCGATAAAGGGTGAAAAAAGGACTTCGTCTGCCTGTGAACCAACATTAACAGGAAAAACAATGGCAATTTGGAAATCAGACGATTGGATATTTGGTAATTAAAGCCCGTCTGCGCCGAAGAAAAATCACGATCGATATTTCTCTAATCACACCTGTCCTGACAAATGCTTCGGAATCTTAGATGGATGTGACGATTAGGTATACCGGTGCTCTGTACTTCGCGAAAGTCCCGGTATAATTGGACTTTAATCCAGAACCTGAACATGAAGGAAGAGTTCTCAAACTGGTTCACGTTTTTTAGGTATTCGTGTCAGGCCGCCAAAAAGTCCAAATAACTATAACTTCTCAAAGATTTCGGCGTGATGAACCCTAATCTGGAGTACAAACTCTGTCGCTTAAAATTTTTTATATATTCGAACCTACAAGTGGTACATTTGAGGTCATGTCACTTCTAGAATTTTTTTTAAGGTCGTTATTTTACCTCTCACATTCTTTAAATTACATTTCGATTTTTTGGTTTTTTTTTAGGATCTGAGGAATCCTCTAGGTGTCTCAAGTGCAGTATAAAAAATGTTTTTTATGGAGAAGATGCGTTTTTGCCAAACTTATAAATTTTGTTTTTATCTCTTTAAAATCGAAGAAGGGCACATTTATTTTAAATGTTTTTAACTCAGAGATGGTTTTGCCGGCTTGAGGTCAAATATTGATTTTACTAAAAATTAAAAGCTTTGTTGTTTTTATTATAAAATCAATATTTGACCTCGAGCCGGCAAAACCATATCTGAGTTACTAAATAAAGATCGCCAATTAATTATTATATTAAATGCTTTTATTTCCAAAGTACATCCCCTCGTCGCCACTCGATGTACACAAAATTCCTTCAAAATTGCCACTGCCGCTATTATTTATCGCTAAGGACGATATTTTCTCAAAAAATTTACAATACTCTAACTGAATTATTGTATTATGTAGCCATATTTTATATCGTTTCCTTTTCTGAAAAAAAGTTACCTAAATAAATGGTAAAACCTTAAGAGGGTTACTTCCACAGCTGAAAAGCTGCAACTTTTATAATGCATGAAAGAAAACAAATGGGTAGCCTTTGTAAAAATTTAAAAATTTGTTAGAAATTATTGCTTCCATATAAATTTTCCTCGATAAAAGTTTGTGAAGTTGCGAAAGTAAAATGATAAGCAGGGTTACACTGACACACGTCATTTTATGCAGGGTAAAAAGTATAAGGGTACGCTTACACAGCCACCGATAAACCGAAAAATTGCAATCAGCTGATGAAATCGGCCGGGCTAGGGTTAAAATTGCAACCGAATATCGGCCGGCAGCTTTTTTCTTACATTTTACTTTTTCGCAAAAATACGCTTGTGTTTATGCTTTTATGTGCTTATCCCATAAAGGGCGCCTGTTTTGCACACAATTAATCAATTTTTCAGTCCATCGCACAGATAACTAATTTTTCACAGTAAATGCACGCAATTTATCGGACGATAAAATTGAACACACGCGAATTTATCGGCAGTGTAAAACGACAACGCCCGTAAATTCGCGCGTATGGCTCTAAACTGCTGTGGTTATACCAGTCCTTCTATACGGGGCTTTGGTCTGGTGGACGAGCTTAGATACAAAATCGAACCTACGAGTATTCCAAAATGTATAAAGAAGTGCTCTAGGTCGCGTCGCGGGCGCTCTGTGCACCACCCCTGCGGAGGCGCTGGATACACTTTTTAATGTGTTGCCAAGAGATTTAATGGCCAAGCAATGTGCGGCCTTTTCTGCTCTACCGCTGCGAGAGTTATCCGCCTGGAGAGACAATGTGGTTGGTCATGCAGCCCTCCTTAGGAATCTGGATTCGTCCTCGTCGGACTATTGCGCTCCGACTGTATTTTTTGATATAAAGTACGAGGTTGTTATCCCGGATAGGGATTATTGGTCGAAGGAGCCGCCGGACCTGAGCGATAGGCTGCAGATATATACTGATGGCTTCAAAATGGATAAAAAGGGGGGCAGCGGGGTCTTTGCATCTCAATTAGGGTGGAATCTGTCCTTTAGCCTACCCGATCATTGCACCGTCTTTCAGGCGGAGGTGGCTGCTATAGATGAGGCCGTTGATCACCTGAGGAATGCTGTTCACGTCTATAGTAAAATTTGTATTTACTCTAACGGTCAGGCTGCGCTAAGAGCGTTTGGATCGGTCACATGTAAGTCCAGGACCGTCAAGAGTACTGATAAACTTCCCTGAGTCTGGTATGGGTGCCTGGATACTCTGAAATACCGACATGAGATGGCTGACAACTTGCAAGAGGGGGCACATCCGTTCCGCTTTCGTCGCCCTGGAAGGGATTGAGCATGCCGATCGCTACCTGTAAGCTCACTTTGAAAGAATTTTCCTTAGGGAAGCGGGTGTGAGATGGAGCAATCTCAAATGGTGCTAACACACTAAGCTCGTGTGACCTGAATGGGACGCGAGACGTACAAAAAGTCTCCTTCTTCTTGGAAGGGGGGATATATCTCTGCTGGTTGGACTTATAACCGGCCACATAGCAATCGGGAAGCATGCACAACGGCTGGGTGATCCTTATTATGATTACTGCAAGAGCTGCAAAGACGACGAAGAGATTGAAACAGTCAAGCATTTTCTATGCGACTGTCCTACGCTTTGGCGCAAGAGGAAGAAATTTCTGGGATCTCCCTTCTTGGACGATATTAGTGATCTGGCTAAATTAAAACCTAAGAAATTCCTGACATTTGCTGAATCGACCTGTTGGTCTGAGTAGGGGAGAGATCCTCGTGGTATCACAATGGGACCTTTTGGGCCTAAGTGCACTGGTGCTTGCACCGGTGGCCACTCTAACCTAACCTAACCCAACTTCCTTTCAGTGCTTCCAAAATTATGTCTACTCATTCTGGACTTCCTAAGTCCACACGATGAGTCTTGAATGCTAGTTTACTCTAGTGTGAGGCAGTACCCTGGGTCAGTGCATGTGACACCGTTTGTGCGAATGTAGGTTTTGGATTTGCGTATGTCGCTCGCTTCGTTTCGACATCCAGTATTCCATTTATAAAGCTCTGAATTTTCGCCCTTTCGGTGTGCTCCACGGGTGCGTCCTCATTTGCTAGATGGGCCAGCTTTCCGACATCCGACGCAAACTCCTGCAAAGTCTCGTTCGCTTTTTTGATAGCGGTTTTGTAGCTCAATTTGTATATCTCTTTCCTATGCTCGCTTCCGTAACGTCTCTTGACAGCGGTCATCAACGCTTCATAACTGTTCCGTTCGTACTCTAGAATAATCTGTAAGATATCAGCTGCAGTCCCTTTCAATGCCACGAACAGTGCAGCAATTTCTTCAGCATTCCAGCTGATCACTGCTTACATCTTCTGAAATTGAAGCCTAAATACCTGGAAAAGAACAGAGCCGTCAAAAAATGGAGTCTTTACCTTCGGATTGCTCGCTGGAGCAGCCTGACGACTCACTTGTAACTGCTCCATACGACTTTTAAAACACCAACTTCTGCCTGAAATTGAACCATTTTTGCATCCTATGCTTCCAGTTGCGATGATAACCTTGCTTAATGTGCTTCTAACTGCGAAAACATTTGAGCCACCTGCAATGGTAAGCGCTCCTCATGTGCTTCTAATTTGGATGACATATATGTCTTTTGGTCTTCCAGTTGAGATGGCATTTACGACGACATTTCTGATATGCGTGCCTACTGTGCTTCTATCTTAGATATTATGCGTGTCTCCTAGGATTCCAGTTGAGATGCCATATATGTCTTTTCTTCTTCCAGCTGCAAAGACACTGTGGACGTTTGTGCAGATATTGCAGCCAATATCATACTCAAGTCTGTGCTCGCCATTGTCTGCGGTGTTTCGTTTTTCTCCTCCACTTGTTGTTGTCTCGTCGCTATTAAGATGAAAGACATACTCATCAACATTAATTTCTTCCGACTCCATAACGTCTCGTAGCCGTGCTTGAATTTCGGACTTATTTCCGGTTGTATTCATTCCACGGTTCTCCAACTCCTTTTTGAGCTGCTGAGTTTTCAAATAACTTAACTTGGCCATGTGATTGTTGTCCTCTTGATTTATTCAACAATCCAACTTCTGACACCAATTGTAAAAAATTTTGGGAAATTCCTGACAATTATACACCTTCTGCTAACGTTCGAGTCACTGAGCTCCAATATTCAGTATTGCAAAATGTTCTTTATTTAGATTTCTTTGGGGGTAGTACTTCACAGTTATACTTGACTAATAACGTGTTTAAATCAAAGTGATTATTTTTCCTCATATATTATTATAGCTACATATATGTATGTGAAATAAATCTCTCTGCTTCAAGCTGCTGGTTATATGTAATATTCTTTGTTGCCTTGTATATATGTAAGTATGGCTGCTTGCTTTAATGTGCACGTATACATTAGTGTGGCTGCTATGCTCTTTTTGTTGTTGTGATTATTTACTAACAAAATAGTGATTCTAATATACGCCACAATACAAACATAAATAAACATTCCGTGTACTTGGTTTTTGTAATTCGTTTGACTAATGTAAAAACCGTACTGCGCCGGAAGACAAATAATATAAAACAAATACCTTGCAGGCAAAAATCTTAGAATTGAATGATAGTCCGGATCATATTCCATGTATGGGGATACATTACAAATCTCGCAGGCAATGCGGCAGCCAGCGCGTGCCCTACTCCCATACAGTGCTTTTTTGTTAATTTTCTTGAAGAGTTTTATGAGCAACTTATCATCACTCAAAGTATATTCTTAAAAAATTTTATTCATTCTTTAGATCTCTTCAAAGTCCTTCGACCACAATATGAACTGCTGTTTCCACTCTGACTTCTCTGCAGTCATTTGTAAAATCTTGTTCGATACATACGAAGGGGCTGTTTAAATATTTTCAGAGACCAGCGACTATTAGTCTTTACGAGTTCGATCAGCAAAAGTTTGCTTGCAACCAACCCCTTGGCTCTCAAGCATCGGCAGTATACCTTTCCGCTGGAGACAAACTCCGCGCGGAAGCTTTTGAGAGATTCAATTTTCATTGGTGAACTGATGCTCATTGGATCAGAGTGAATCTAGTTGAAGGCCTACAAGCTTGTGGAACCATATTCGAGAGATTTGGAAGCCACTTTGGGAAACGGGTTGATCCAACTAAAACATATTGCAAATCTCCACACAAGAGGGGAAAGCAATCAACTGAGTGGTTTTGGTACCGAAACATGAAAGAAATAATCTTCAGTCTACATTTTTTACTTTTATATCTGTCAATGATGGCAAGAAATTTCACAAGTGAAATATGATTCGCCAAAATGAAGTGAATTAAAAACCGAGTTCGTACATGTAAGGATGAGGAGCTACATATTAATTTAGTCCTTCTGAGCTCAAAAAGAAATAAACTGTATGTGATAGATTTTGAAGATATAATCGAAATATTTGCAGCCAAATTTCAAAAAGTATTTTGTCAGTAGTTAGAATATGCATTGTATCATTGAAGTTTATTCTATAGAAATGTGTGATATCCAAAGCATTTATCACTTAATCACTTGTATTGTAATGTACAATGATACTGGTAACCGGCTTACATGATTATTTTGTTCTCTCTTAAAAGCAGGCAAAGCTTTTACAGGGTATTTTGTTTTTGCGTGAAAAATTACTACCTGCTTGCAACGCAAAAGCCTTAGAGTACGCATACATAGCCACCGATTTTGATCGCCCGATGCCGGTCGTAATTGTCCGATAAATATATATATTTAGATGAAGCGTGTGTACATTTCAACCGATTATCGAATTGTTGTCGCGCATTGTCGTTTTCCCACTGCCGATAAATTCGCGCGTGTTAAATTTTATCGTCCGATTCTGTTTATTAAATTGCGTGCATTTACTGTGAAAAATTAATTATATGTGCGGTGGACTGAAAATTTATAATTGTGAAATGTGGGGTAAAAAGTGTACGGGTATACTTACACAGCACTGATAATCCGAAAAATTGCAATCAGCTGATGAAATCGTCCGGGCTGGTGTTAATTGCTCCCGATTATCGGCCGGCAGCTTTTTTTCTACATTTTACTTTTTCGCAAAAATAAGCTTTCGCTTATGCTTTTATGTGCTTATCATAAGGGTGCCTGTTTTGCACACATCTAATTAATTTTTCAGTCCATCGCACAAATAATTTATTTTTCACAGTAAATGCACGCAATTTAATAAACAGAATCGTATGATAAATTGAACAAGCGCGAATTTATCGGCAGTGAAAAACGACAACGGCCGACACAATTCGGTTATCGGTTGAAATGTACATATGACTCATCTAAATACGTAGTTTATATTTATCGACGATTACGACCGGCATCGGGCGATCAAAATCGGTGGCTGTGTAAGCGTAACTCTAAGACTTGCGTTGCGAGCAGGTAGTAGTTTTCACGCAAAAAACAAAATACCCCGTAAAAGCGTTGCCTGCTTTTTAAGAGGAGAACAAAATAAACATGTTAGCCCGATACTAGTATCATGTACATTACAATACAAGTGATTAAGTGATAATGCCTTGGATATCACACATTTCTATAGTATAAAACTTAAAATGATACAATGCATATTCTAACTATGACAAAATACTTTTTGACATTTTGGTTGCAAATATTTCGATTATATCTTCAAAAATCTATCACATACAGTTTATTTCTTTTTGAGCTCAGAAGACTAAATTAATATGCCGCTCCTCATCCTTGAAGATTATTTTCTTTGATAATGCGGTACAAAAACCATCAGTGATTCCTTTCCCCCTCTTGTGTGGAGATTGCAATATGTTTAGCTGGATCCACTCGTTTCCCAAAGTGGCTTTCAAATCTCTCAAAAATGTTTCCACACAGCTTGTTGGCTTCAATTAGATTCATTCTGATCCAATAAGAATCAGTTCACCAATGAATTGAATCCCTCAAGCTTCCGTGCGGAGTTTTTCTCCAGCGGAAAGTTATAATTATCGTGTCCCTAGTTATGTTACCTGCCACAATAGTTTTTGTGCAATTGTTGAAAATGGCTTCTGGATGTTATTTGGAGGGCGCCGCCTCCAAATCTTCGTCGTTCTTTTAATTTTGCGTAGAGATCTTAGCGTGGCGGTCGTCCTCGCCACGTTTACGTGTTATAATAAAAATACTCAAGTTAAATTAACTCTTAGGTTTCCCGTTTATTTATTTTTAAGTACAGACACTCAAAATGTCCATCGTGTGTGCAAGCGAAAAATTATCTATATATTGTCTCTCCTATTTTTGTCAGTGACGTGGGCATGCAGCTGCCAACTGCCCGCGCCTGTCAAATGCAACTAAAGCTCCACGCACATATCTTATGTTATATAACGGATGTGAGAGTTTACTTTATCCTTACATCATACTTCCTTTAAAAAAGAAGATTTGGCAATTCGGCCGATTGCAATTGCCACATCTTCTTTAATACCATACTACATAAAAAATTGGTTCGAATGAACGAAAATAGGGGTACCTTCCTTGTATTCGTTCGTTCGGAGCAATTCTGTGACTATTTAAAATAGTTTATTACAATTTTGGTATTTTGAATTTTTGCTTGTACATATTCAAATTTTATATATTCAATTTGAGGGTTGTTTTTGTTTATAAAATATTAATTTGTGTTTTTTTTGTGCTTGTACTATACTCTGAATAATTTTAAATTACTTTTTTCGTTTTGCTATACAAATTTTGTGTTCTATATATATTTTTGCTTTGTTTTTATATATATATTTTGTTGCCTTTCGCGGCTACTAAAAATGACGAGTATGAAATTACTTCTAAAAATTTTGATTTGTTCAATCAAGGTATTACGGTAATGTTAATTTACGAAGTGCGGTTTTGGTACCACTTTTCTTATTTTAACGTCATCGAAAATAGTTACTTTTTTTTTTTTGTTTTCATGAGGTTCGTAATTTAGTTATTGTAAAGGACCTTGATAATATTTTCGTGTTTATGATGTGTGCTTTCGTAAAAGTACTTTATCTCTGATTTTTACAAAACTTAAAGGACGTGCCGTTTTATCATACAGGTTTTTAGGTTTGTAACTTATTTTTATTTATTAGATTTGTGCCATTTGTGCGTTTTATGCAACCTAAAACTTAAATTCTTTGGCATAGTTTTCGACATTATAATTTGGTCAATTGTTTATTTTGTCAATTCATTAGGACAATGTTGCTTTTTCCCAAAAACCAACTCAGAAAGGAGAAAACTGATTGTCGAAAAACTGTGGCCTACTCGTAGGTTGTGCAGGAAAAGTAAAGTATTTTAATAAACATCCCAATCAGAAAAAATTATCTGTTAAAATATGCACGTAAGTATTCATTAAAAAATCTATGATTAAGTTTCAAACGAGCCAACAGTTTCGTGATGGTATGCAGTTTGAAAAATTATGTTAATATTTAGAAGTTTAGTTAGTTCTTCAAGTAATCATTTTAAATTCTGTCCCTAAATTGATTTTATGGCATCAGTGTGCGTAGTTAAAATGAATACTCAAAAATTTGCTGAAGCGATTGTTGTTGCCCAATTTTTGTGGCCAGCGGACTGTTACCAGGTATTTAGCATGTCGCAAATCATGGCTAAGTGCCGAACTTTTTACCCATATTTGGACTCAGGTAGGGGTACTATCTGGTCAGTTACTAGTATATCGATGGTCTACAAGGAGTTTGGTGTTAAAACAAGTTTTCTTTTGTTTTAGGTTTAACCTTGGTTAAGAGACAATCGTTACAACTTTTAATATATTTCGATATATCACGACTTCATGTTCTTCTAATAATAATTTTGTTCGCAATTGCGTAAGTCTTTCATCCGCAATGTCCCCAGAAAATGGGATCATTATGGTAAATTTTCATTAGTTTTATTTTGTATCTCATCTGTTTACTGTCTCCTGGATTTGTTAAATAATTTTAATGATTTTAAAATTTTATTTCCATATTTTTGAAAACTGTAATAGTATAATCTTCGAAACAAAATATCGTGTTTAGCAATTCAATTATTGCTTAATTTTGCGTTCGCCGACTTTCTGATTCAAGCTCGAAATAAATTTCTCTTAAGTCATATTTCGTAACAAGATCAAAAACTAAGTCTCCTTCATTGTCGCATATCATGGAGACAACGAGACAGTCTAAAAGCATGCCACGATTCATTACCGACGAACCATCAACAAGAGCAGCTAAAAAACCAATTATTGTGGTTGGAACTCTTTAGCTATTTATTTCGCAATAAAGCAATTTCGACCTACGGTTATGGTACCCATTTTATTGCAAAGTCAGACCATAGACCTCTAGTATACTCATTCAACATGAAAGACCCATCTTCAAAACTTTCAAGAATAAGGCTGGCACTATCTGAATATAACTTTTTATATAAAGGATAAATCAAACGTTTGTGCTGATGCACTATCGCGTATCACAATGGATGAGATTAAAGAAGCTAACAAACAAATTTTGGCAATACAGACAAGGGCAAAACAGGCAAACGACAAAAATTTACATAGGAAAACAGACAAAAACGACGAAAAACAACTTACTTTACATGTCTACGACAAATTTTCATTTAATTTTTCAAAAACGATTCCACGAAATAGATCTGCAATTACGTACGATAAAAATAGTAAAACAACAAGTTTAAAAATTGTTGCGCATATTAAACATAAGAAACTCGAGTTACTTAGTTTTGAGCTTGTTAACGAAATAATGACTTTAGAGAAATTACTTTCGAGGCTTGAATCAGAAGTCGGCAAACGCAAAATTAAGCATATTGAATGGCCTAAAAACGATATTTTGTTCGAAGATTATACTATTACAAATTTCAAAAATATTGGAAATAAAATTTTAAAATCATTAGAAATTATTTTAACAGATCCAGTGGAGACAGTAACAGATGAAGATACAAAATTAAAACTAATGAAAATTTACCATAATGATCCCATTTCTGGGGGACATTGCGGAATGAAAAGACTTTACGCAAATTGCGAACAAAATTTTATTAGAAGAACATGAGTCGTGATATATCGAAATATATTAAAAGTTGTAAAGATTGTCTCTTAAACAAGGTTAAACCTAAAACAAAAGAAAAACTTGTTTTAACACCAACTCCTTGTAAACCATTCGATATACTAGTAATTGACACAATAGGACCCGTACCTGAGTCCAAATATGGTAACAAGTTCGCACTTACCATGATTTGCGACATGACTAAATACCTGGTAACAGTCGCTGTGCCACACAAATTGGCAAACACAATCGCTTCAGCAATTTTTGAAGTATTCATTTTAACATACGGCACAATGAATGCCATAAAATCAGATTTAGGGACAGAATTTAAAAATGAATTACTTGAAGAACTAACTAAACTTCTAAATATTGAACATAATTTTTCAACTGCATACCATCACGAAACTGTTGGCACGTTTGAACGTAATCATAGATTTTTTAATGAATACTTACGTGCATATTTAACAGATAATTTTTCTGATTGGGATGTTTATTTAAAATACTTTACTTTCCTGCACAACACTACGAGTAGCACAGTTTTCGACAATCAGTTTTCTCCTTTCGAGTTGGTTTTTGGGAAAAAAGCAACTTTGCCTAATGAATTGACAAAAGAAACAATTGACCAAATTTATAATGTCGAAAACTATGCCAAAGAAGTTAAGTTTAGGGTGCAGAAAACGCACAAAATGGCACAAAATCTAATAAATAAAAATAAGTTACAAACTAAAAACCTGTATGATAAAACGGCACGTCCTTTAGTTGTAAAAATCAGAGATAAAGTACTTTTACAGAAAGAACCACATCATAAACACGAAAATATTTATCAAGGTCCGTTTACAATAACTAAAATTAACGAACCTAATGTAACTATTTTCGATGAAGTTAAAAATAAAGAAAAAGTGGTACACAAAAACCGCCTTAGTAAATTAACATTACCGTAATACCTTGATTGAACAAAATCAAAAATTTTTAGAAGTAATTTCATACTCGTCATTTTTAAGTAGCCGCGAAGGCAACAAAAAATATATATAAAAACAAAGCAAAAATATATATAGAACACAAAATTTTGTATAGCAAAACGAAAAAATGTAATTTAAAATTATTCAGAGTATAGTACAAGCACAAAAAAAAACACAAATTAATATTTTATAAACAAAAAAACAACCCTCAAATTGAATATATAAAATTTGAATATTGTACAAACAAAAATTCAAAAATACCAAAATTGTAATAAACATATTTTAAATAGTCACAGAATTGCTCGAACGAACGAATTACAAAGGAAGGTACACCCTAATTTTCGTTCATTCGAACCAATTTTTATGTAGTATGTATTAAAGAAGAATGTGGCAATTGCAATCGGCCGAATTGCCAAATTCTTCTTTTTTAAAGGAAGTATGATGTAAGGATAAAGTAAACTCTCACATCCGTTATATAACATAAGATATGTGCGTGGAGCTTTAGTTGCATTTGACAGGCGCGGGCAGTTGGCAGCTGCAGCCCACGTCACTGACAAAAAATAGGAGAGACAATATATAGATAATTTTTCGCTTGCACACACGATGGACATTTTGAGTGTCTGTACTTAAAAATAAATAAACGGGAAACCTAAGAGTTAATTTAACTTGAGTATTTTTATTATAAACACGAAAACGTGGCGAGGACGACCGCCACGCTAAGATCTCTACGCAAATTAAAAGAACGACGAAGATTTGGAGGCGGCGCCCTCCAAATAACATCCAGAAGCCATTTTCAACAATTGCACAAAAACTATTGTGGCAGGTAACATAACTAGGGACACGATAATTATAACTTTCCGCTGGAGAAAAACTCCGCACGGAAGCATTTGAGGGATTCAATTTCATTGGTGAACTGATTCTTATTGGATCAGAATGAATCTAATTGAAAGCCAACAAGCTTGTGGAAACATTTTTGAGAGATTTGAAAGCCACTTTGGGAAACGAGTGGATCCAGCTAAAACATATTGCAAATCTCCACACAAGAGGGGGAAAGGAATCAACTGAGTGGTTTTTGTACCGCATTATCAAAGAAAATAATCTTCAAGGATGAGGAGCGGCATATTAATTTAGTCCTTCTGAGCTCAAAAAGAAATAAACTGTATGTGATAGATTTTGAAGATATAATCGAAATATTTGCAACCAAAATGTCAAAAAGTATTTTGTCAGTAGTTAGAATATGCATTGTATCATTTAAGTTTTATACTATAGAAATGTGTGATATCCAAGGCATTATCACTTAATCACTTGTATTGTATGTACAATGATACTAGTAATCGGCTAACATGTTTATTTTGTTCTCCTCTTAAAAGCAGGCAACGCTTTTACGGGGTATTTTGTTTTTGCGTGAAAATTACTACCTGCTCGCAACGCAAAAGTCTTAGAGTACGCTTACCACAGCCACCGATTTTGATCGCCCGATGCCGGTCGTAATCGTCGATAAATATAAACATACGTATTTAGATGAGCATATGTACATTTCACCGATAACCGAATTGTTGTCGGCCGTTGTCGTTTTTCACTGCCGATAAATTCGCGCTTGTTCAATTTATCATACGATTCTGTTTGTTAAATTGCGTGCATTTACTGTGAAAATAAATTATTTGTGCGATGGACTGAAAAATTAATTAGATGTGTGCAAACAGGCACCCTTTATGGATAAGCACATAAAAGCATAAGCGAAAGCTTATTTTTGCGAAAAGTAAAATGTAAGAAAAAAAGCTGCCGGCCGATAATCGGGAGCAATTTTAACACCAGCCCGGACGATTTCATCAGCTGATTGCAATTTTTCGGATTATCAGTGGCTGTGTAAGTATACCCGTACACTTTTTACCCCACATTTCACAATTAATAAATTTTTCAGTCCACCGCACATATAATTAATTTTTCACAGTAAATGCACGCAATTTAATAAACAGAATCGGACGATAAAATTTAACACGCGCGAATTTATCGGCAGTGGAAAACGACAATGGCCGACAACAATTCGATAATCGGTTGAAATGTACACACGCTCATCTAAATATATATATTTATCGGACAATTACGACCGGCATCGGGCGATCAAAATCGGTGGCTATGTATGCGTACTCTAAGGCTTTTGCGTTGCAAGCAGGTAGTAATTTTCACGCAAAAACAAAATACCCTGTAAAAGCTTTGCCTGCTTTTAAGAAGAGAACAAAATAATCATGTAAGCCGGTTACCAGTATCATTGTACATTACAATACAAGTGATTAAGTGATAAATGCTTTGGATATCACACATTTCTATAGAATAAACTTCAAATGATACAATGCATATTCTAACTACTGACAAAATACTTTTTGAAATTTTGGCTGCAAATATTTCGATTATATCTTCAAAATCTATCACATACAGTTTATTTCTTTTTGAGCTCAGAAGGACTAAATTAATATGTAGCTCCTCATCCTTACATGTACGAACTCGGTTTTTAATTCACTTCATTTTGGCGAATCATATTTCACTTGTGAAATTTCTTGCCATCATTGACAGATATAAAAGTAAAAAATGTAGACTGAAGATTATTTTCTTTCATGTTTCGGTACCAAAACCACTCAGTTGATTGCTTTTCCCCTCTTGTGTGGAGATTTGCAATATGTTTTAGTTGGATCAACCCGTTTCCCAAAGTGGCTTCCAAATCTCTCGAATATGGTTCCACAAGCTTGTAGGCCTTCAACTAGATTCACTCTGATCCAATGAGCATCAGTTCACCAATGAAATTGAATCTCTCAAAAGCTTCCGCGCGGAGTTTGTCTCCAGCGGAAAGGTATACTGCCGATGCTTGAGAGCCAAGGGGTTGGTTGCAAGCAAACTTTTGCTGATCGAACTCGTAAAGACTAATAGTCGCTGGTCTCTGAAAATATTTAAACAGCCCCTTCGTATGTATCGAACAAGATTTTACAAATGACTGCAGAGAAGTCAGAGTGGAAACAGCAGTTCATATTGTGGTCGAAGGACTTTGAAGAGATCTAAAGAATGAATAAAATTTTTTAAGAATATACTTTGAGTGATGATAGTTGCTCATAAAACTCTTCAAGAAAATTAACAAAAAAGCACTGTATGGGAGTAGGGTACGCGCTGGCTGCCGCATTGCCTGCGAGATTTGTAATGTATCCCATACATGGAATATAATCCGGACTATCATTCAATTCTAAGATTTTTGCCTGCAAGGTATTTGTTTTATATTATTTGTCTTCCGGCGCAGTACGGTTTTTACATTAGTCAAACCAATTACAAAACCAAGTACACGGAATGTTTATTTATGTTTGTATTGTGGCGTATATTAGAATCACTATTTTGTTAGTAAATAATCACAACAACAAAAAGAGCAAGCAGCCACACTAATGTATACGTACACATTAAAGCAAGCAGCCATACTTACATATATACAAGGCAACAAAGAATATTACATATAACCAGCAGCTTGAAGCAGAGAGATTTATTTCACATACATATATGTAGCTATAATAATATATGAGGAAAAATAATCACTTTGATTTAAACACGTTATTAGTCAAGTATAACTGTGAATTACTACCCCCAAAGAAATCTAAATAAAGAACATTTTGCAATACTGAATATTGGAGCTCAGTGACTCGAACGTTAGCAGAAGGTGTATAATTATCAGGAATTTCCCAAAATTTTTTACAATTGGGTGTCAGAAGTTGGATTGTTTGAATAAATTCAAGAGGACAACAATCACATGGCCAAGTTAAGTTATTTGAAAACTCAGCAGCTCAAAAAGGAGTTGGAGAACCGTGGAATGAATACAACCGGAAATAAGTCCGAAATTCAAGCACGGCTACGAGGCGTTATGGAGTCGGAAGAAATTAATGTTGATGAGTATGTCTTTCATCTTAATAGCGACGAGACAACAACAAGTGGAGGAGAAAACGAAACACCGCAGACAATGGCGAGCACAGACTTGAGTATGATATTGGCTGCAATATCTGCACAAACGTCCACAGTGTCTTTGCAGCTGGAAAAAGAAAAGACATATATGGCATCTCAACTGGAATCCTAGGAGACACGCATAATATCTAAGATAGAAGCACAGTAGGCACGCATATCAGAAATGTCGTCGTAAATGCCATCTCAACTGGAAGACCAAAAGACATATATGTCATCCAAATTAGAAGCACATGAGGAGCGCTTACCATTGCAGGTGGCTCTAATGTCTTCGCAGTTAGAAGCACATTAAGCAAGGTTATCATCGCAACTGGAAGCGTAGGATGCAAAAATGGTTCAATTTCAGGCAGAAGTTGGTATTTTAAAAGTCGTATGGAGCAGTTACAAGTGAATCGTCAGGCTGCTCCAGCGAGCAATCCGAAGGTAAAGACTCCATTTTTTGACGGCTCTGTTCTTTTCCAGGTATTTAGGCTTCAATTTCAGAAGATGTAAGCAGTGATCAGCTGGAATGCTGAAGAAATTGCTGCACTGTTCGTGGCATTGAAAGGGACTGCAGCTGATATCTTACAGATTATTCTAGAGTACGAACGGAACAGTTATGAAGCGTTGATGGCCGCTGTCAAGAGACGTTACGGAAGCGAGCATAGGAAAGAGATATAACAAATTGAGCTACAAAACCGCTATCAAAAAGCGAACGAGACTTTGCAGGAGTTTGCGTCGGATGTCGAAAAGCTGGCCCATCTAGCAAATGAGGACGCACCCGTGGAACACACCGAGAGGGCGAAAATTCAGAGCTTTATAAATGGAATACTGGATGTCGAAACGAAGCGAGCGACATACGCAAATCCAAAACCTACATTCGCACAAACGGTGTCACATGCACTGACTCAGGGTACTGCCTCACACTAGAGTAAACTAGCATTCAAGACTCATCGTGTGGACTTAGGAAGTCCAGAATGAGTAGACATAATTTTGGAAGCACTGAAAGGAAGTTGGGTTAGGTTAGGTTAGAGTGGCCACCGGTGCAAGCACCAGTGCACTTAGCCCAAAAGGTCCCATTGTGATACCACGAGGATCTCTCCCCTACTCAGACCAACAGGTCGATTCAGCAAATGTCAGGAATTTCTTAGGTTTTAATTTAGCCAGATCACTAATATCGTCCAAGAGGGAGATCCAGAAATTTCTTCCTCTTGCGCCAAAGCGTAGGACAGTCGCATAGAAAATGCTTGACTATTTCAATCTCTTCGTCGTCTTTGCAGCCTTGCAGTAATCATAATAAGGATCACCCAGCCGTTGTGCATGCTTCCCGATTGCTATGTGGCCGGTTATAAGTCCAACCAGCAGAGATATATCCCCCTTCCAAGAAGAAGGAGACTTTTTGTACGTCTCGCGTCCATTCAGGTCACACGAGCTTAGTGTGTTAGCACCATTTGAGATTGCTCCATCTCACACCCGCTCCCTAAGGAAAATTCCTTTCAAGTGTCCTGGACTTACATGTGACCGATCCAAACGCTCTTAGCGCAGCCTGACCGTTAGAGTAAATACAAATTTTACTATAGACGTGAACAGCATTCCTCAGGTGATCAACGGCCTCATCTATAGCAGCCACCTCCGCCTGAAAGACGGT
>JARSSU010029554.1:0-47690 GCA_029619165.1 Eurosta solidaginis
CCACTAGCACGTCTCTTTCGTCGACATCAGCCCAGGAAAGAACCTGGGACATTCCGCCACATGGAAATCTCGCATTGACGAGGCCACACAATATGCATCGCACGAGTGTGTTCCTTAAGTGTAGTCATCTCCGCTAAAAGCATTATAAAACAAGAATTAGGCTGCACTTGAGGCAAAACACTTAAGGCCGTATGAAAGTGCCAAAAAAGCACAAGGGTCCTTCACGTGAACTCCAACAATAACAGTACGTGTCCGAGGTACCTCTCTGCCGAGGGAAACACTTGCCCGCGGGACATCCCCCCTGTACTGAAAGAATTACAAGAAGTCTTCCACCCCCTGCCAGCCCACGTCCCTAGCGAAACAATACCGACCGACCTTCAAGTCACTCTATCTCTCAACTTTCGATCTGGCATATCCCTTGCTAACAAGGGTTTAAAACCTCTATACCCGTATCCAGGAAATCAAACCCGCCACATACAAAAATGGTTATTGAGGCCCTTCTTGTGCAAGAATAGAGTGTCCCGCACTATGGAGACCGCAACCAACATCTCTTTCCACCAGTGACTTGATGATCAGCACAATACGCGTCTCTAACAGCCCACTTCTTTTATTGATTGGGTCTACCCCCTGTTGAAAGAACATGCAAAAAGTTTCCGCTATGGACTTCCGTTAGAGGACTAGCTTGATGCCATCCCCAAAATTTGCTGAATTCGTTCCCAACTCCTATTTGGATTGGGCGCGAAAAAAAGGCAAACTTGCCTCCAAAACTATACGAAGAAACAACAACGGAATGCGGCTTTACTCTCAAGGTGAATCTTCCTTATTATATTCGATTTATTTCGCAAGTAGGTATTTCATAAGAAATAATTAAAAAATGGGGTTGATGTGATAACAAATTATAAACAAAAAAAAATTAAACTACCATACCTACCAATTATTATTTTTCTTCTTCTCTCTTTGCTGTTGTTTTGCGTGACTTCTTCTTCGTTTCTTTAAAAATTCTTTAACCCACTCACATAAATTTGCCCATATATTTATTATGTATATAGGAAAGACATTCAAACGAATTTTAGTAAGAGAACTATGCACTTAACTCTTTTTAACGGTACTTCAACGCTTTTTATATACACAAGAGTTTTATACATATTGTAACGAATATTAGCAGCACTAAGGGATACTATCATCTCTAAGCCGATGCTAAGCAGTGACTTGCATGCACATCAATAATAAAAATCATTATGTCTACACATATGTACATACACGCAGCGGAGAAACAAACGCACAACCACATGCATAAATGTGAGATACTCCCGAGGTATGCAATGGTTGTGCAAGTGTCGCTCACACATACAAACACATGCAGATATCTTATCTGAGATGCTCCCAAAAGTATGCAATTGTATTGTGTTCACACATACACGCGCATATGAGAAGCTAAAAACGTAGTAATTTTATAGCTAATGGCCAACTAGTGGATTCTGGAAATGGAAGCGCCTAGAAGATGCGAACGAGAAATCACAGAGTATAAAAAGGCAGCAACAGTGGAGGCGCGACAGTCAGTTTCATTTAAGCAAACTATTGGTTGTGAAGTATCAGTGTTATTGTGAAGTCCTTTAATAAAGGCCATTTTGCATTATTAAATATTGGAGTTATTTATTCAACAGTTTAGTGATTCGAACTTAGCAGAAGGTTGCAAATAAGAGGATTTGCAGTAAATTCGTTACAATATGTATGTGCATTTGATTAAGCTAAAACTATTTTCAATTCAAAAACATCCTCAACAGATTCCCATTAATGCAAAATCACCAACTTACCAAAATTAGCCTTTATCGAAAAGTGAATCACAAAACTATCTATTTTGTGATATTAAAACAAATTACCAATGAGAGATTTTCCTTCTTTCCTCGAACTTCCGTTTATTTTTGCTTAAAAGACAGTCTAATGCACATACATATATTTATAAGCGCATTTTTCTTTCCACATCCTCTGACACTTTTGAGCTCGTGTATTTTTATATTTTGATCTAAAACCTAATATATTGAGCTAAATTTAGTCTTTCTTATGATTATTTTATAATCAACATTTTTTTATATGATTTCACACACTTTTCACTGCAGTTTGTTTGCTAAAATTTTATTTTTTACTTCGGGGACGAGCGGAAGTATTTAGACTGCGCGGCTTATCGAGAACTGGTAATTGAGGAAACAAACTTCACGAATATTGCGCGGCTTTTTCTCCCAATTATGGTGCCATAAAAATTAACGATCCTAAAAAAATAAGTTTTTTTAGACTACTTGCATGCTGGAACACTCACTGGTGCTATTCGTAGCCAATCTTTCGTAGCGACCATATGACAGGAATAACAGCTTAACTCCAATACTTTTACACCGGACTTAGGCTTTTATTCCTTGTGATCATGTGGTACTAAATGTTGCATACTTTTCTGCGTACTTGATACTGTTTTAGATATTTTTTTGGCGATGGAGTTGCAGCATTAGCGAAGATTCTAATTTGGGGGCTGATTGACCTGACCACTTTGGTGGTAAAGTCCGAACACTGCTTACAAATTTAAAATAAACCTTTGCCTAAAAGCATGCAACCTGAAGAAATAACTACACGTAAACTAAATAAAACTATTTATAAGATCTACCTATAATGTTTATAGCACCATGAATTGGGAAAATAAAGCCTTGAAATATTCGTGAAGTTCGTTTCCTCAATGGCCAGTTTCCGACACGCCGCGCAGTCTTAAACACGACCGCTCGTCCGCGTAGTGAAAAATTAAATTTTAGGCAATAAAATTGCAGTGAAAAGTGTGTGAAATAATATAAAAAATGTTTGTAATAAAGTTATCATAATAGAGAATATATTTAGTTCAATATCTTAGGTTTTGGATCAATAATTAAAAGTGCACGAGCTGCGATAGCAGAAAAATGTTCTGATGTGATGTGAAAGTATGTGTGTGCGAGTATGTATGTAAGTATGTGCTATGTGCATTAGACTGCCTTTTAAGAAATATAAAAAAAATTGGAAGAAGTAAAATTAGTTATTGGTAATTTTTTTTTAGTATCTAAAGATAAATAGTTTTGTGATTCACTCTCTCAGTGTGGGTCAGTTTTCGAAAGGTGGTGTTTTTGTATTAATATGTTGAGGCTGTTTTGATTTGAAATTTTTTTATTAAATCGATCTAATGCGCATACCTACAGACTCTTGTGTAGATAAAAGCGTTGAAATGGCCGTTGAAATGTGTTATGGTGAATAGTTAGAGAGCGTTGGTTGTTTTTCTAATACATAAATAAAATATTGGGCAGTTGAGTTGCATTACTATAGGTAGGTTTAGTTTACACACTAGTAATTTGATAGTTGGCTGGCTCATCTCTACAGCAACAACATACCTTTGTTCAGACTGTCAGAATGTGCGAGTTGGTATTAGGCGAATGGAATGGAATGAAAACAAAAAACTTTGAAATTTTTGTGTATTGTTAGAAAATGTGTTCAATACTCCAGTGAAAAGAAAAAATAAAATCAGCTGATGAGATGAGTCAACCATATAGTTGAGCCATGCGTAACTGACTTTAAATCTACTCAATAAACACACTTTACAAGGTTGCATTTGCAGTTTGAAACATTTATTACGCTTTTTTTTTAATTGGCAATTTATTATTACAATTTATTATATGATAAATTGCGTAATAAATTGCCCGAATGGTATAAATTGCCAATTTCGTGTGTGTTGTACATAGTATAAAGTAAGTAGTTAATTTCTTTTTCAATTTGTTTTTCAAATCAACCTTTTTTAGTTTTGATGTTTTAACACCTATGTTCACGGTATCGGGGTGTCTACAATGTAAACGTAAGCGTAGGGTTTGGAAACGTTTGCTATAAGAAAGAATATAAAATGAATGTGTAGACGTAGTAAGTGGTGGAATATGTATGGAAGGTAAGCGTAAGTGGACTCATTACACTGTAGCGTAATATAGGAACAATGTGCGTTGCAGAACTCAAACAATAGAAATGAAATAGCCAATCGAGGCAAGGCGAGGAAAGTAAGGTAAAGTAAAGTTTGTTATTGGCGTGTTATCGACGAGGTACAAAAAGTTTATAAATTTTGCCATTACCTTTGGCATTGATTTTATATCGAAAAGTTACAATATGTTATCGAAAATTACCAGTTGGTTATTTGAGTGTTACTAAATTTTTTACCAGCTTGTTATCGATTTATTATGGAAAAAATATCGATTTCATATCGAAAAAATATGTTTGTGTGGAAAAGTTATCTATTTGTTGTCAAAAATAATCGAATTACTATATATAAGCCGTTGTTTTTTTATTGTTTAGAAATTTATCTACGTCTGCGCGACGAGAAGAAAAACCCGCTTACCGCCAGCCCCAAAGTGGTGTACGGATATCTACTAAAACAACAATTTGGTGTGATATATTGAAGGAGATTAAGGTGTCTAGGCTTTGCTCTAATTCGAAGGCTATTATCGTGTGTGTATTCGTTTTTCTACGAACTGTCCGCCGAGCCAAAAACTTTATCTGCTAAGGCGGATAATCGACTAGCTCTACACCACGGCGGCAGACTTTGACAGTTCAGCCCCGTAAATGCAGCCTCCACGAACTATCATCTATCATACTCCATCTCCATGTTCTAAGCTGCTAAGAGCTACGGCGTTTTGCTGACGTGGGCAATGGGAAGATCCCACTTCACTTGGGTTCAGAGACTTTGATCACTCTTGGGCCCCCTGTTGGCGCCAGTTATCGCGGAACAGGGTTCTGGAGTCTTGTTACCCAGCACGCACACAGCACAGCATCTCCTAAATGTGGTAAGCGCCAAGCGCCAAGCGCCAATTAAATTTGTACTCTTTCAGGAGCTTGGTACTATTTCCTATTTCCGAAAAAAAGTAAAATTTAAGTTGTTGTGTGGTAGGTGGGTGGGTGGTTGTGGGGGTGGGTGTTTCAAGGTGGAGATGCTCTGTGCTCTGTGTTTTTTACTTTGAAATTATAATAGAAAATATATCCTAGCACACGAATACACGAAACACGAATCACGAATATAATATCATCCATCACAAGCCACAACACCCACCCAACAGAGCCGCACACAGCACCAACATGAATGCCAAAACATGTTAAATTCCTCTGCCACGCACCAGAATGCTGTTAAATTCCTCTGCCACGCACCAGAATTCTGTTAAATTCCTCTGCCATGCACCAGAATTCTGTTAAATTCTTCTGCCACGCACCAGAATTCTGTTATTCCTCTGGAAAATTGCAAATCTGTTAAATTCCTCTGCCACGCACCAGAATTCTGTTAAATTCCTCTGCCATGCACCAGAATTCTGTTAAATTCCTCTGCCAAACACAAGAATTCTGTTAAATTCCTCAATTCAATTTGCCTATAGATGTCGAGAGGACCTTTCCTTACACATACACATCAATGGTGTGATGTGACATCATATATTCACATCAACATATCAAATGTTGACATCACATCCTCATAGTCGCGTGTTTTTTTTTACACGCGTGTATACGTTTTGCACGTAAAAAAATCGCGTATCCTCGCTTAGATAATGCTTAGGAGACCCAACTAGCGGCAGTGGTTAAACAACTAGCTACAGAACAGAGTGTATTTAAAATCGGAGACACGAACCTCTGGTGGCCTTAATGTATAACATATAGCTGAATCTGTTGCGATGAATAGTGGACACGCACCATTTTAAGAGGTGATGCATAGAATTAGTGTAGAGGTGAAACATAGACACATATTTCAGTTACATCTGAGTATAATGCGTATTGATATGTAGTAGTACTAATATTTTATGCGCAGTGATTTCAGAGGTGTATTTAAAGTTTCACGCTTAGCAGTCCATATAAAGTTTAAGCGTAAACGTCTATAGATGTAAAAAAACAACACATGAAAACATAAAACTTTGAAATTTTTGTGTGTTTATTTATTGAAAAGCTATCGACATGAATTTACTACTCAGAAGTTACGGATTTATATGAGTGCTAATAGTTTGCCATCGAAAAGCTATCAGTTTTTATCGGAAAGTCAATCTTTAATCGAAGAGATATGGATTTGCGAAAGTTTCTGGATTAAGTATCGATATGTTACCAAGCAGCTATAGAAATGCTATCTGAAATTGATCGATTTCTTATGAAAGTGTTACCATTTTGTTACCGGTGTGTTATCGATTTGTTCATGAGGACACATTGTCTTGTTACGAAACAGATACCGACAGAAGTTCTATATAAATTCGATGACACATCCATAACCATCCACCGATAGCAGGCCGATGAGGAATCCAAAAGATGTCGATTTGCTATCTACAAAACGCCGAAAAGACGAAGCGTTTTCCGAAAATCTTGAAATTATTTGATTCTGATAAAGTGGCCTCTGTTGTGATTAAGCTTTTGCCCGTTGGAAACTCTAATTTATTTAAAAATGTCCATTTCGAGACGTACATCTGTATGTTTACACATCGAACTTCACGAGTACTTCGTACTCAAGCCTTTTTTTGTGTTGAAAAGCGGAGTTTTTTTCTAGCCATAAGCCATCGAATTTTTTGTCGTTAAGAGACGATGTACCATTGAGATTATAATTTCCATGTTTTTACTATCCTTCAATTTAGTGGCAATTTTCAGAGCAATTTTAAATGTGTTTAGTAGAGCTACATTAAAGATATCTCTATTATCGCGTTCAGTGGTATATCGTGAGCGTCCGCTTTCAGAATTGAGGGTTTAGATTTACCGATTCTATATATTACTAACTTTCTCGTTTTAAATATCAACCAGTGATATTTATTTTATTTATTGAAATAATTATCAATGTTGACCACAGGAACTAAAAAACTTCCTTGAATAGCTGTAGTGGCCGTAGAAATGCCGTGACAGCAAACACAATTTCGTCGGTTCTTTTATTGATCATAAGTGTATCTAAACCTTAAGAAAGCATTTAAAATTCTTTAACTAATAGTTTATTTGTAAAGGAATAAAAGTTCGGTCAAATAAATGGCATCGCAGATCAATAACTTAAATTTTATTTGTATTTAATGTGAACGTTTTTGTTGGAAGCGAAACCTTTTTTACATATTCGAACTCAACATCTCAAAGTATATAAAAAGTTTAAGAAAAATAAACAATTAATTCTTTTATAAAAGCGATTTTTTAAAAGCCATTATTCAATAAATAAATATGGCTGATTGCACTTGCTTGGTACTATATTATAAAGAAACATTTTTAACCACCATTTTCTAGCTTTGCACTACTTTAGACTGGGTCGATTTATTAACCGATATCGCACCATCGACTTTTCGATAGGATTTGGGCTCAGGATTGATTTTTAAGGTTTCTTTCATGACCTACTAAAAACATTTTCATTTGATTGTAAAATTTTCATGTATACCCTGTCCGATCCAAAAATGTTCATTAAAAACATTGTGACAACAGTTTTTTGAAAAAAAAAGATATTTTTATTGTTAGCGCCAACGTTTTTACCGGACATTTTTGGGTCGGACAGGGAACACATATGCAAATTTTTTTAGTAGGTCATGAAAAAAACCTTAAAAATCAAATTCGAAAAAAAGTAAAAAAAATGAAATTTCGCAGGCTCGAAAATTATATTTTTGGGTATGCATAGTGGAACTTTTTTTCCTGAGCCCAAATCCTATCGAAAAATCGATGGCGCGGTATCGGTTAACTTTCGTCCATACAAATCGACCCACCCTAATGTACATACCTGAATACATACTCGACACACACGAAAAACGGGATAGACAATTACCACGCTAGGAGTCCCAATATTCCGGCAATACTGCTTTTTGCCTAAAAGTATGCAATTTACTCAATCAAAACTATTTTATAGGATCCATTGCGACTACAGCGCTTTAAATACAGCGACCAAAGAAAACAGCGGAATACATCCGCGCAGTATTCGTGATGCTGGTTTCCTCAATCGCTAGTTTCGGTTGCAGCCGCGAAGTCACTAAACACGTCAGTTCAGTGGCGAAGTGATTACTAATTAAATCAAAAGTGAAAAATGTGTGAAAAAATAAAATTAGCATAATAAAAAGAAAATAAATATTAATATATGTAAATTAGAGCGTTAAAAATGTTCGTGTATGCAATTTTTATAAGAAAACTAAAGTTTAAAAGCCGCTATAGTTCAACGAGTGCTCGCCGAAGAAATGACGGCAGTGCTGAAAAAATATATTGCGTATATGTATTTGGGTATGTGCATCAGACTGTTTCATAAGCGATGTTAAATTGTGATTCACTTTCTGGGTAGTAATTTTGTCTAATATCGCCAGTTGATAGCTTTTCAAATAACTTTTTCAATGCATACCAATTTTGGTAAGCTGGTAATTTTATCTCAATAGGAATCCGTTGAGGCTATCTTAAATTTAAAATAATTTATTGTCTCCATTCAATGCGCATACCTATATAAATACTTGTATGTATATAAAAGTGTTGAAATGCTGCTAAGAAGCGTTATAGTTCAAAATTGAAAAAGGGGCTTAAAGGTGTTTCTTTATAATAAAAAAAATAATGGTGCAATCGTTTTATTCAAGATAGAAAATGCTTGTGAGTGTGCATGTCTGCGAGTAAGTTAAGTGTGACTTAGGCCCGGATCTTCAGTACAAGTTCAATTCAGTTTGTCAGTAAAACTACGCTTAAACTTATTTTGCAGTTTTCAGTCTACTTTTATGAAGTTTAAGTTGAGCTTAAGCGGCGGATCTGGCAGGGTTAAACTCTAGTTAACCTATCGATGATTTGCGTTCGTTCGAAATGGCGTCGAATATACCCAACAAGTATTTGGGGTTGAGTACCATTAGAGCTCATGTTGATAACTAGCATACCTCTAAAATCTGCAGAGTTGTTACGAAACAGTGGTTCAACTTGAGAATCATAGTGTACTCAGCAAAAGAGGTATTTTTTTATAAACCGGAGAATGCTATTACTTAAGTTGAAAAACTGATAGCTCCCAACTTGTGGTGCTTTAACTGGACTCCAGTGTAAGATTCCACTACTACAGTATTTTCACGAAAATAAAATATAAAATATGTGTAATCTATTTTTGATTAATTACGCTTCATTACTGCTATCAACCATGTGTTTATTGCTCACAATAAACAGCTGCTTGTTTTGGTGGTACCACCTTGGAAATTTTTTTCAACTCCATCTCAACTCGATATCCAATGTAGGAACTCAAAATCTCTCATATGTTGGAGAATATTTTGATTATGACGTTGGAGATCAACTCCACAACTATAATATTTACAACATTTCTCAAAGGATGGATAGTGATTGGAGAATGAAGTTGGATATCAACTTGATAACTATCTGGCTTAAGAATAATTGGAACATGATGTTGGATGTCAGCTCCGGAACTAGATATATATTTCTTAAGGCTGGAGAAATATTTTTTCTATGTTTGTTGGGTAAACAAAATCCAGCTGTTGCCGTATCTACAAATTATCTAGATAATAAAATATCAATGTTGCTGTACAAAAAACCGCACCCCAAAGGCGGCCTTAAACTGTGACTGAAAAACTGCTCAGTAGTTTAACTGGAGTTTAAATTTGACTAGAGTTTAAGCAAACTTAGTTTAAGTTTAGCTTAACCAACTACTGAAAAACCGGGACTAAATAAAATCACTAAGATGAATGAAGCTTAATTAAAAAAAAACTAGGGATGTGGAAGTCACGCATTCAAGAGGTGAAGGTTGATTTATTTATTCAAGTGAGTATCTAATTTATGATTTTTATTTCTAGTTTTCAAAGCAACTGCCTTTAATTTTCTTTTAAAGGGCGTTTTATAATTTTTCGTTTCATGAGCTGTCCTATATTAATCTAGGCTGAAATATTTCATATAATTGTGTTTAATGAAAAATTTTATTGCTCCGAGTTGCTCTACTTTTGTGTTTCACGAGTCTTCTCAAAACTAAACTAAACAATTTTAACATTAATATGAGAATCCTTCATATTTAAATCAGATTGTTCATTTGAAAACGGGAACTTTTCAATTTAAAATCAGACTTGCCAAATTATAATGAGAATGTTTCATTTTAAAATTGATAAGTCTATATTTCAAAATTGAATAAAATAAATAAATGTAAGGCGCGATAACCTCTGAAGAGATTCTAGGCCGAGCTTTCTTTAAAGTTTGCATCGTGCTCCTTTTAATCTTTCCTACAAATTGGCAGTAAGGGACCTACTTGTTTTACGCCGACTCCCACTAGCATCTGCAAGGCAGATGAGTTTTCACTCAGAAGGGTTTCTTGGCAGAAATACACCCGGAGTGCTTGCCAAACACTGCCGAGGGGCGACCCCGCTTAGAAAAACTTTTCTAATTGAAAAAACTCTTGTTTCTAAAATTTTAATGTTGCTTTGCCCGGGGTGTGAACCCAACATCTTCGGTGTGGTAGGCGGAGCACGCTACCATCACACCACGGCGGCCAAAAAATTTGATACTTCAATTTAAAATGAGAAAAGTTCAACTTCAATGAAGAACTCAATTGAAAACCAGATCAGAAAATTTTAAATAATAAACGCGCCATTGGAAATAGAAAAAATGCATTTGAATATCAAAATATGTATTTTAAAATTAGAACACCATGTTTAAAATTAAGAAATAATTTGAAAATAAGAAAATTTTGTTTAAATATGAGAATATTGTCAACTATCATTTGAACCTCATTTGTTTAGGGTGAGAATAAAACAAGGTTTGAAGATTTCACTGCGCCCTTAGATCTTTGTGCTTTTTTCTTCTTCAAAAAACTTCTCCCAGGTTTAGGTCCTTGAGAAAATCAAGATATTTATTTTGGATAATAAGGCGTATATACTTATATTCTTTCCAGCCTAAGTTAGCCAATATATGATAATATAACCCTTCAGAACAGGGTACACAGTAGTAGATGAAGTAGTGCTGTAACTTTACACGTAAAATACTAAGGCTGTAGGCAAATAAATAGGATCAATTTTTTATAAGAAAATCTTTGTCATTTTAAGGTAATGATTTCTTATTTTCAAATCGGCTTTTGAAATGGTTCTAATTTTACATTTTAAATGAAATATTCTCAGCGACGGCAGCCGTGGTGGGATGGGAGCGTTCTCTGCCTACCACACCGAAGATCCTGGGTTCACGCCCCGGGCAAAGCAACATACAATTTTAGAAACAAGATTTTTCAATTAGAAGAAAATTTTTCTAAGCGTGGTCGCCCGTCGGCAGTGTTTGGCAAGCACTCCGAGTGTATTTCTGCCATCAAAAGCTTCTCAGTGAAAACTCATCTGCCTTGCAGTTGCCGTTCGGAGTCGGCATAAAAACAAGTAGGTCCCATTCCCACCAATTTGTAGGTAAATTGAAAAAGGAGCACGACGCATATTGGAAGAGAAACTCGCCCTAAAATTCAATTGCGGCTGCATGCTCACCAAAATGTAGAGTCCTGATCGAACGTCGCACTCAGTATTTTCGTGTGTGAGACAGTCGGTAGCATAATGCCATCGACGTGGATGTTCAATATGGTCGATATTTGCTTTGTAGACGTTGTAAATAAGGTCGCCTAGGATTTGGCCAGTGGCAGTGTTAGATTTCTGAGTTAGATTATGGTTACTTTCGTTCTTTTTTTCAGCATTGCTTGCCTAATTTCGCTACTGGTTTCAAATTAAAACAAGTTTTCGAGTTACATTTAAGCTTAATTTAATTGAAAATTAAAATTGATAATTGGTAGTTTCGTTATTAGTATCGTTAAGTTTAGAATAAAAAAAACTCAAGTGATATATTGTGAAATAGGATACATTTACAGAGTAAAAGTAAACATTTACAGCATTAAAAAAAAGTTTTAATAATAAAAAATGTATGTATGTACATATTATGTAGATGATGTTGTTTAATATTGAAACATAAAATTTAAGGGAAGTTCTCTATGTACATAAATATATGGGAATTTCTTAATGGATATTTTATAAATATGTATTGATATTCATGCAAAGTTTCAAAACTTAAACTTAAGTACGAAAGCATAATTAAAAAAATAATTTAATTTTTGTTTAGAAAGTTGGCAATTTCTTTATTAACAAAATGTAAGTTGAAAATTTCGCTCTAAAAATATTTTATTTGAACAATTGAATTGAGATTTCACGCTTTAGGTCAAGAGCAACAAAATGAAAGCTTTTCCATACAGCAAATGAAAGCTTGCGCTAGAAAGGTGAAAGCTTTCGCCATAAACGTGAAAGCTTTCGCTATGAGGGTGAAAACTTCCTACTTTCTGGCTCTCTTCCTGCTATGAACATTTATAACATATATTCAAATGTGTGATTCCGAACTACAGATTACAAGAAGCTTTTAAAGTTACAAAACTGGTAAACGCGTGAGCTTTTATACACCAACTGCGGTTAATATTTTAAACATTCCTCCTGACAACTAAATATTAACGTAATTTATGACTGTATTAAAGCTTTCAGCTTGTTGAACTTTCAGCAAAATACAAAGGCTTACTCGTTGTATCGAATTTTTTCATATATATGTATGGAAGCACCAAAGATTCTGTTGTTTGTTTAGAAACCAAAGGTCGTATTACAGTATAAAAAAAGAAAAAAAATTATGTAGCTTTAAATAACCAATAAAAACTATACAAACATATTAACTAACTTTAAAGCATTCTACGCATTAGCGTTAAAAGCTGTTAAGGTGCACCTGGCAAGATTTACTTCACTACTTTGCTAACAACCGAATTAGTTCCTTTTCAGAAAGTGCTTACTTTGCATTTTTTTATAACCGCCAAAAATCCAGTGATTTTAAAATATTTTCTCTATATTTTCGTTGCTTAAATTAACACTTAACCATTTTTCCTTTCACTATTTGCTAACTTAATAATTTCGTTTTTTTGTAATGCTTTGCAGCTTTTCGTGCTTTAAGCTCACGCTAAAACACCATCTAATGCATGTATAACGCCATTCGTTGCCGGTATATTTGAAGTAATCATTTGCGCATCATTCACTTTAATCTTGCCCGCTGATGTTTTTTGTAAAATTACGGTTTTACCAGTTTGTAATGAATCTTTGACTTGATAGAAACGCATACCAGCTGAGAACAGTGAGCCGGGTACAATGTGTTTCATAGCAAATTCTTCGGCAGCATCTTTGTCATTGAAAAGTTTTTCCAAAGTATCGGATTCCATGTCGCGGAAGCTTTTATCTACTGGCGCGAAAACGGTATAGGTTTTGATGCCTGACAAGATAAATGGTAAACAAGTAATTAGAAAGCGTAAATAACTTGAATGTATTCAAAAGTCTCAAAAACTGTATATGATGAAAGCTTAAAAGCTCCTAAATTCAAAGAATTTGAATATAACTTTCCCTACAAATTACCTTTGCTTTGCAACTTCTCCGAAAGTCCCGAAGTGTACAGAATTTTTAGGAAGTTTGAGAAACGATTTTCACGATCAGACTGTAGGGTCTGTAGAATATCACCAACTGGTAGCGGGAACATGACACGATCGACGGCATGCGCCACTCCTTGCGGTATCTTTATGTCCTTCTTGTTTAGTAAGACCATGGCGCCGTTAATTGTTGTGATCTATATATTAAATATAGATGAAAAAAAGAATGATTTCAAAAGAAAGATCAGAATAAGATGAGGTTCGAGACAAGAACTCAGCATATTTTGACACTAAGGATACAGAACCTCCAGTGAGAGTTTTAACACAGGCAACACCTATTTAATAATTGTCGTATTAATTTTTCCCTAGCAAACTTAGAGTCTTAGCAGTGTAAATATCCATCAGCCTTTTGTAAAGGGACTTTCAAGTTACTTTGAGAAGTTCGTACTATTGACGGAGTCGTTTAGAAATAATTAATACTGACTTATGGCAACTGCGAGACGAGGATCGATGCCACCTGCTCCGGTTGAGAATACACTCCAATTGACAATATTAACCCATGACACAAACATTTATCGAAAACCCCGACTTTGGATAAACTGTCCGGAGATTAAAAGTAGACGACGTGCTGAAAAAGGTTAGCAATATAGCACTAAGTGACTGGATGACGCAATTTTACAATCTGCCGTGCAATTGCTTAGAACAGACCCGTCTAGTATGTTGAAGCGGATACCTTGATGGAAGCTCAGCCGAGCGCTTGGTCGTTGTTGTTGTATCGATAAATACACTTCCCGAAGGTTTTAGGGAGTTTGATCGAAGATTGATGGTCCTTTGCCGGATATAGATACGTTCCGGTAACAACCACCACAAAAGTACAAGCCCGACCGTCTAGGAAACAATTCCGAGTGCTTGTTATCAAAACTCCTCAGAAGGAACATCGCCACTGAAAAGAAGAAATGCTTTCACAGTGCCAGACTGAGGCGCTTCTATCCAAGTTTGGGTTGCAAAGGGGTCGACGAAGTTCAGCAGAGTGCTTGGTATTGATTTTTATCGGAAGGGACCTCAGCACTAAAAAGAAGAAATGTCAGCACAGCACCTGACTAAGGGGCTTCATGTCAGTCTGAAAGTAGCCGACGAAGACACAAAGTTTCCAAAGGGAGCTATCTGTTGCATATATATAATTGTTGTATTCTACTTGTGATTTTATACGAACATATTTATATAATTAGCTTTGAATATTTATCTTGTTCTGTCTTGAGAAAGAAACAATTTTTTTATTAACTTCAATAAATTCTTACTGAAAAGAACATACTCTGCTAAAAGGTTATGGCCCATCAGCCTTAAAATAAATATACATATTATATAATTTCAAACCATAATCAGGAGCGATGAACACGTTATCGATGGTGCAGAATATGGAGAAGCTTGTTGGCTTCGAGAATTGGTCAACATGGAGTTTCGCAATGAGAACACAGCTGGAGCTGGAAGATGGCTGGAAATGCATTGAGCCAGAAGAACGTCAATGACTAGATGCTATTAAGGATCGAAACGCACGTTGTAAGATAATCCTAGCATTGGACAAAAGTTTATAAGTTCATGTAAAAGATGCTGTGACTTCAAAGCAAATTTGGAATGCTTTGAAAAATCTTTTTCAAGATACGGGTTTGGATAGGCGCATAGGTCTACTGCAACAGCTTTGTAGCGTGCAATTGGTGGATTGTTCAAGTGTTGAGGAATACGTAAGCAAAGTTGTATCTGCTGCACAGAAGCTTAACGATGTTGGGTTTATTGTGAACGATGAATGGGTCGGAAGTCTTTTATTGGAAGGATTACCTGACGAATACAAGCCTATGATTATGAGTATAGAAAGCAATGGTAAAACTATTACTGCAGATGGCATTAAGCAAAAACTCTTACAAGATGTAAAGTGGGAACCGTCATCATCAAATGGTGCTCTTATGGTAAAAAAAGGGAATTCCAGGCGTAAGAAACCAAAAATAAAGAAGAATAAAATACGTTGTTTTAAATGTGATGGTATTGGTCACTTTGCATCGGAGTGTCCAACAAATAAAAAGGTAAAAGATAAGAGCATCGATATTTCTCAACTTTTATAGACGACTATACTCGAAAAGTTTACGTTTATTTCCTTAAGTCAAAGGATGATATTCTGAATTGCTTCAAAGGATTTAAAGCAGAAGTGGGAACCAACAGAATACTCATATAAAGATCCTACGAACTGATAATGGAAAAGAGTTCGTAAATCATTTAATGAAAAGGACCGGTATTGTACACCAAACCACAGTTCCTTATAGTCCGGAGCAGAATCGTTTGGCAGAAAGAATGAATCGTACTTTGATGGAAAGAGCGAGGTCGATGATGAGCGATGATAATTTACCAAAATTCTTTTGGGCTGAAGCTGTTAATTGTGCTGCATATATTTTCAACCGATCTCATAAATTGCTACACAAAACGCCAGAGGAATTGTGGTCGGGTCGCCAGCCAAACGTAAGCAACTTTCGAATATTTGGTTGTACTGTAATGTCGCATATACCTAAGCAAAATCGACGAAAATTAGATCCAAAGAGTGAAAAATGTATATTTGTTGGATATTCTACAACAACCAAGGGATACAGGGTATATATTTAAAAAAAAGAAATGTTTTTATTTGTCGTGATCTTATATTTCATGAAAATAATTTTCATTACTCTGGCGAGAAATCTCCATCACATAAGAAAATACCAATGTATACTGCAATAGTGGGGGAAAATAGTTTTGAAAGTTGTGATGCCGTTAGTTTGTTTGAGTCATGTCCATATCTATCAGCAAATGCACATGAAGTGGGGGATAGTGATATGGTTTACGTTGAGGAAGGAATTCCAGAGAGGGTAATACTAGATAACGAGGAACCTTTGAATGAAATATCAACGGAGTTGCAGATACCCACACTTAATAATGAAGAAATAATGTTGCCAACATTGCGTAGAAATGAGAGGATAGCCAAAGTGAAAAGGTCTGCATATAGCGCCGAGGTATTTGAAAGTTCAGACCCAATAAGTTTAGAAGATGCTTTGTCGAGAAAGGATAAAGAGAAGTGTGTAGAAGCAATGAAAAGTGGAATTGATTCTTTGATCGAAAATGAAATATGGGAGTGTATTGACGCGCCAGCAAGAGTTAATGTTATAAAAAGTAGCAGGAAGGAAAAGTACGTTACAAAGCACGTCTCGTGATGAAAGGATTCACCCAGAAAAAGGGAATTGATTACGATAAAACCTATTCACCTCTAGTAAGATATTCATCCATAAGATATCTTATAGCGTTAGCAGTTAAAATAAAATAAAAATAAATGTAAGGCGCGATAACCTCCGAAGAGATCTAAGGCCGAGCTTCTCTTCCTATTTGCGTCGTGCTCCTCTTGCTTTTCCC
Source organism: Eurosta solidaginis (assembly GCA_029619165.1). Lineage (NCBI taxonomy): Eukaryota > Metazoa > Arthropoda > Insecta > Diptera > Tephritidae > Eurosta > Eurosta solidaginis. Next base: position 16,805 of record JARSSU010029554.1, read on the forward strand.
TACAAATTGGCCGGACGGGACCTACATATTTTATGCCGACCCGAACGGCATCTGCAAGGCAGATGAGTTTTCACTGAGAGCTTTTCATGGCAGAAATACACCCGGAGCGCTTGCCAAACACTGCCGAAGGGCGACCCCGCTTAGAAAAATTTTCTTCTAATTGAAAAACCTTATTTCTAAAAATTTGGTGTTGCTTTGCCCGGGGTGTGAACCCAGGGCATACGGTGTGGTAGGCGGAGCACGCTACCATCACACCACGTTGGCCGCGTTAGCAGTTAGATATGATATAAAGATTTACCAGATGGATGTAATGACTGCATTTTTACAAGGAAAGCTTCACGAAAATATATATGCTGAAATTCCAGAAGGAATTACAATTGGCACAACGGGTCAGGTGCTCAAGCTTAAAAAGGCGGTATACTGGTCTTAAGCAGTCAAGTCCAGCGTGGAACATAAAACTAGATAGGACATTGCAGAAATTAGGCTTAAAACGTTGCAAAGTAGATCCTTGTATTTACTATCATCAAGATGGAAATAAAATGACTTTCCTGGCAATTTATGTAGATGATAGACTAATGTTTAGTAATGAGGCACAATATCAGGAAAATATGGTTTCAAATTTAATGAAAGAATTCAAAATGAAATTTTTAGGTGAAACAAATTATTGCTTAGGAATGCGTATTTGCCGTAGTAGAGACGAAGTTTTATTTAGACCAGGAAGAATATATCGACGAAATATTAAAAATTCAACATGAATGAAAGTAATCCTGTACGAACACCAATGGATATTAACACGAAACTGTCAAACGATCAGTTACCAAAACCGAAAAGGAGATAAAGGAAATGGCAAATGTTCCATATCAACAAGCTATAGATAGCTTAATGTATGCATCTCAGTGTACGCGCCCAGATAAAAGTTTCGCATTCAGTAAGCTAAGAAAGTTCAATAACTGTGCAGGCAAAGAACATTGGGCAGCTGTTAAAAGATTGTTTCGATATCTTAAAGGAACAAAATCAATGAAAATTAGATATAAAAAGAACTCCCACTAATGATTTTTGTACATATTCAGATTCCGACTGGGCCAGTGATAGTGACGAAAGGCGATCGGTTACGGGCTATGTAACTATATTCCAAGGAGGTGCAATTTCTTGTGCAACGAAGCAACAACAAACAGTTGCGTTATCCACAACTGAAGCTGAAGTTGATCCTAGTTTCAACACTAAGCCAGCAACAATTTTCTGTGACAATAAAAGCGCAATATATTTAGCTGCTACAAACAAATATTTGGCTAGGTCTAAACATATTGATATCCGACATCATTTTGTCCGCGAGAAACAAGAATCAAAGACAGTTATCTTTACCGGAATAAGCACAAACGACATGGTTGCGGATAATTTGACAAAGCCAGTTCTTTGAAAAACATTTGTTTTGTTTAACGCAGATGGGACTTCAATTCCATAAATAATGTTCGAGTGGGGGTGTTGCACATATATGTATAATTGTTGTATTCTACTTGTGATTTTATACGAACATATTTATATAATTAGCTTTGAATATTATCTTGTTCTGTCTTGAGAAGAACATTTTTTTTTATAAACTTCAATAAATTCTTACTGAAAAGAACATACTCTGCTAAAACTATCTTTGACTTATTACAAGGGGCCAAAAGACTCAACTGTTATCTGAAGTCTAATTTATGTCGGGATCCATATGAATCTCATCTTAAAGAAATTGAATGCAACCAAGTGTGAAGTCAATCTCTTGCATACCAAACTATAGTGCTTTGATAGCCGTTTGGCTGATACAGTAAATTTATACTATAGCATTTAGGCTAGCATCCATTGTTCTCAGTCCTCTTCCAATTTTGTTCTAAACACTTCAAAAAGTTTGAATACTCACAGTCACATCATTCCATTCCTGATCATGCATTGTATATTGATTAACGCGCATTGCGTGCCCGCCAATGATACACCCGTCATTTCATCCTGCAGTGTAGCTATTTCGAAACCACCCGGGATCACATGATGCAACAAAAAGCTTAAAAGATTAAACAAAATAGTTAATCGGATTCATAAAAAAAAGGCGAAACTCAAAAAACACTTACCCCACTCAACAATCTCGGATTCGCCTTAACTTTTCCTCTGCACGCTCGGGTCCGCCAAGTTGTACCACAAATTTTTAAACGCCTTATCTGTCGGTATGAAAATCGTATATGGTCCCGTTTCATTCAGTATGCTATCCAAACCCGATTGACGCAAATACTTAGCCATAGCGAAAAGACCATTTGACTTCAATATTTGTATTAAATCCTCACTGGGATTCGTTGAACTACTGCTACTACTGGTAACTTCCGCTGCCTTTTCGGTATTCTCCGTTTCCTGCACTAAGGTATCGGTGTAAGGACCCGATTCAGGCGCCGCATCAACCAAACGTTCAGTGACAGCAAATGGTGTCGAGGTCTCATATGAAACTGGCGCTGGAGATGCACTGTAAGTATGTTCTGGTGTTGTGTAATAAGTAGAATGGTTAGATTCCGGTACTGTCGGTTGCGCTTCGGCCGCGCTTGTACGATATATTAGAGGCGCATAAGTAGTTGGAGGATAATCGCGCGCGGATGTACGCGTTGAATGGTATTGATGGCGTACTGGTGATGTGCGCGCAAATGGGAATTCTGTGGTAGTGGTTGTACTTGTCGTTGTACTTGGTGTAGTTGATGTGGTAGTGGTGCTACGTGGTGTTGTTGTTGTTGTTGCAGTGCTAACTTTTATAATACTACCACCTTGTATTTCGACCACTTCATCATTAGGTAGAGTGAGGCGTGAAACTGAGGGTGGTAATTTGATTTCACCGCTGCGTATGCGCTCCAAAATGCTCTCCACCTCAGCGCCAGCTTGCTTTGTTTCCTTTTCGCCATTAGCTTTCACACCTTGTATCTTAAAACTGCCATCCGCTTGCTCTTCGAGGTAAACATATGTGGCTTTCTTTTTTGGTGGTGGTAAAGTAGGCGCGGGCTTCTTGTGCGACGGCCGGTTTATATCGAGCTCAAACCTTCAATTTCATAACCATCTGGTATGAGGCCGCGTTTTGCTAACTCTTCAAGCGTTGGTGGTTCATCGGAGTCAGATTGTATGATTGCTGAGCTCGCAATGCTGTTAGCGCCACTTGAAACACCCTCAATATCGCCTCCATACAAAGAAGCCAAATTAGAAAGATCAACGCCACCTGGTAGCGCCTGCGGATCAATGGCTGCAACTGGATCAGGGGAGCGCGTAATTTGCACCTTGGAGCCATTAGGTAAGGCTAAATCTTTGGAGTTCTCTGGCGCTATATCAGCTAAACTCAATTTGCTGTTAGTTTGCGCTGCACCACTCGTCACACCTGTAGAAACACCCTGCTGCGCGAGTAAACTCTGTAGTTGATCTTGCGACAGCGCTTGCTGACCTTTAACCAAATTGGGATCAGTTGTGCGTATGACCTGCACACGTTGCCCATTCGGTAGCACTAAATCCATTTCGGAGTATGTTTTGTTATCCACATCTTTTTGCGGCGCCTCAGCCAATGCTGCCTTCAATTGCTTGAGTAGCTCATCACGTCCGATAGTCTTTACCGACTTTTTGCCTGGTGTTGTTTTCATGCCATATTTGCCAAGCTCAGCCTTCACTTGTGCGTATATGTTTTTGTTGGGTTGCTTGCTACTTGGTAGCGTTGTAGCCTCGGTAGTGGTTGTCGTTGTGGTGGTAGTTGTTGTTGTAGTGGTTGGGTGTTCCTCATGATACTTTTGCAAAGCGGACGAAAAGAGATGTAATTCAGATGGATCCACTGGACGACTGCGTGGTGGCTGGTAACTATGATACTGCGGTTGCTCCAGAGGCAACTGCTGTGGACGTTGCTGCAAAGTGGGCGCCAATTGTTGTTTGATCGCTTGCTGTTTGGCCAGGAACTCCTCATGTTGTTGACGCACTTTATTTTGCGATTTCTCATATTGTTTTTGCACGAACTGTTCATGTTTTTGTATGAGCTTTTGTTTGTATTCCTGATCAGCGGTTTGAGATTGTGGCGCAGGCAATGTGGAGTATGGGGAGCCTACAAATTGTTGTTGCTGTAGTTGATGCTGTTGTTGTTGCGGTTGCGATAGCGGAAACGAGGTTGACTGTAAATTAGGGAGATCTGTGGTACAGGCAAACCTAAATTGGGCGTTAGTTGAAAAGTGCCACTCTGCTGTTCCTGCAATGGCAATTGTTGGTAGTTCGTTTGCTGTTGTTGTTGCTGTGGCAAAGGTAATAAAGCTGGCTGCTGCTGCTGTGGCTGGTTTTGATAGATCACCTGCGGCGCAGTTGAGAAGGCAGCCTTCAAAGGCGCTTGCGCAACGCTTTGAGTCTGAAAGTTTGGAACTGGCAGTGCGCTCGGCAATTTCTGCTGTGTTTGTGGTGGTGCAAAGTTCGCAGTAGGTGAAGGCGCTTGCGGTTGTTGTTGGTACACGCTATTTGGCAACGTTGAATAGATCGGTTGTTGCAATGGCGGCGGTGATTGCGTTGGTGCCGCTAGCGCCTGCGAATGGAATGGTTTATTGTTGTAAGAACGTTGTGGCAAACTTTGTTGTGGACCAACTTGTTGATTACCAAAATTGCGCAATGTTAAAAAGTTTTGCGTATGTTGATCAACGAGCGGCTGTTGTTGTTGTGGTGGTAGAGGTTGCTGAAATTGTTGTTGTTGTTGATGCTGTGGTGGATGCTGCTGCTGCTGTTGTTGTTGTTGTTGCTGCTGCTGTAGAGGTTGTTGAAAACGTACTGGCAGCTGTGGCACATATAATTGATTTTGTGTTGAGCGTTGATAGAGCGAGTTCTGTTGATATTGCTCGTTTGTTGTTGTTGTTATTGATATTATTGTTGATGCCATTAGAATTTGGATTGATGACGTAATTGGCACGTCCATTGCTACTGGCCGGGAAGCGTGTATTCACATTTGGTTGCGTTTGTCGATTGCGTTGTTGTTGTGTTTGTATCGGCGCTTCCACATTTGGATGGCTTTGCTGTAGGTAATATTGTTGTTGGAGTGGTGGTTGTTGTTGTACCTGTCTCTGCTGCGTGTGCTGATGCACGTCCGCCAATATATGCTGTTGAGCGGAAAGCTGTCGGCGATATTGATTGTTAAAGGGAATGGGCTGAAATGAGAAAAAAAAACGTTTTAGATAAATTTTTGTAAATCGTTTTAAAATTTTTATTTTTTAAATATTCTAACTGAAAGTTTACTTCAAAAGTTTCGCATTACATACACATTTTGTATAAATATATTTCTTTAAATTTAATTAGTCATTTTTGATTTATTTTAAATTTATATTAAAAAAAAATCCGATCATTTTTATCAGGACAAAAGAAAACATTTTGTATAAGTAATTTTTTTTTATTATTTTAATCATATGAAATTTGTTTTTAATTCTTATAAATATTTGTGCCAAAAGACTATAATACAAACACTGAAATAAAAATTTTTATAAAGAGATGGCTGTAGTAAACTTTTTAAAAACTTTCGTATTACTTTTAAATACTATTTAAAAATTTTTTAACTTGTTTAATGATATGAAAAAAAAATCAAAACAAAAAGAAGTGGTTTTGTACAAATAATTTTTTTAGGAAAATAAAAGAAAAATTTTAAAATATGTTTGCATGCAAACTTTTTTATAACTTTTTATTGTTTGGTTCAATTTTTTTGAAATATTTTTCTATTATTGAAATCTTTTTTTAATTAAAATAACCATTTTATTTATATACCTTTTTTTTGCCATGAAAATATAAAAAAAAATAACAAGGAAAACAATTTTCTGTAATAATAAAAAAAAATGCAAAAAAGGCTATTAAAAGATATTAAGAAAAAAGTAAAATTCCTTTAATATATTTCAAAAATTCGTTTAATACCATTTTTTACTCTTAAGTAATTTTTTTTTCAAAATATTTTTGTAATTAGTTTTTTTTAACTTTTGAATAATTACTTAAATTTATATAACTTTTTTTTAATTATGAAAATATTAAAGGAAAATAAAAAATTGGAGTAATTTTCAAAAAATCGCTTTTAAAGGTTATATTTGAAAAAATTAAAAAATAATTAACACATTAAAATCGATAAAAAAAATTGTAATCCCTACTTTGCTGAATTTTAATCTCTATTTAATTTTTTGAAAAATTCTTTTTATGTACGTTTTTAGTTAAATATTATTTTTTTTTAACAAAATAATTTTTTTGTTTAAATTTTTTCAAATTTTAAAATTATTTTCTTTTTACTTTATATAATATTATTAAGTTATGAGAATACAAAAAAATAAAATAAAAAAAAATAATAAAAAAACTATTAAAAGATATTTTTGGAAAAACTTTATACACTAAAATCGATAAAAAATAGCTTTCCCTTTTTATTTTGCCAAATTTTTACCTATATTGTATTTCAGTATTTATTTAATGTTATAATTTTCTGACCGAAAAAAGCCAAAATCGACACTTCGACCTATAGAAAACGTCTAGTGATTTTTTTACAAAAGTTCCGATATTAGAAAAATTTGTAGCCTTTTTGATTTTCCATACAGCCCTTTAGTTTTTAGCTAAATATTTTTTTCCAAAATATTTTTTGAATTTAAAATGTTTCTTAATATTAAAATAAATATTGTATAAGGGGACTTAGAGTATACACGCGACAGGTATGCCTGTATCCTGTTTGCTTAGCAGCCGAGGCTTTGGCGATCCCAAGTTTCTCATGGAGCTAGGGAATGGGGGCTGGTTGACCTAAAAGATACCAGAACGTACCGCATCTATATCCAGTAAACGGTCCATCAACATTGATAACACTCCGCAAAACCTTCGGAGGGTGTCTTAATTGTTACAACAACAGCAAGGATTAAATGATTGGTCTATATACTATGTGTACACCTCAAAAAACTCTTTCGATGCTAATAAAAACTAATTTAAACAACTTAAAACAACTCCTCTCATTATATAATTTCCACTATCGAAAAGAAAACGTAACAACCAACAACAATGACCTCTCAATGTCAACGTCACACATTTACTAGCCGTAAGTAATACCTTACTCTATTTTCACATCTGCCAAAAGTGGATGTTGCTACTTTTATTATGAAATAGCTACAGGCTCTAACATATCCACTTGTTGTAAGTAGCTAAAACCTGTAACTAGAGAAAAGGAAAAAATCATAAAACTGGAGCAATGCAAGTTAAACTGGCAAAAATTTGCTAAGCATTGAGTGTGCGCTGGCGCGACAATTTCAAGCGCAAAAACTACGCATCGAAATTGGTTCAAAGTCTTGTGTGTTGCAACTTGTTTGACAGCTTTATGTTCGTTGATTATTCATGAGTATTTTTTTTGAGCTTACAAAATTGAGTTGAACTAGTTTGTTGTTGTTTTTGATGACAATTATTTGATTAAGTTTGGCAATGGATGGAGTTGTGTAGGATTGGTCAAGTAAGTGAGGCTGTAAAGCTGTTTATCTAATATTTTTCGGGATATACTGGATATCTTTTTAACTAATATTCTTATCATTCCATACCCGGCGAATCGTAGATGACGCATCGGTGGATACCAGTGCCGAGCAACCGGTGTTTGGTGGAATCGATACCTGGCGAATCGCAGATAACGGATCGGTGTATTGGTGGCTGTCGGTGGATTGGATTGGTGATTTGGCGATGTGCAGATAACATATCGTTGATTAATTTCCAACAGCCGGTGGTTGACAGAAATCGACGTCCGGCGAGTCGTAGCTGACGAATCGCTGTATACCGAGGTTATTTATGGGAGCAGGAGGGACATACCAAAAGTAATGGGCGAGCGAGATCACCTACTGGTCAACTACTGGCTGTCTGAGTATATGCATATGTCACTGCCGCTGACATAATACTCGAACAGGAAATAATAGATCCTCTCCATTTCTACGAGCTTTGCTTGGAAAATGCGAGCTGCGCTTGTAAGACGGACAGAGCTGGCGACATTAGGCTGTTTGAAAGATACCTACACCAGTGAGCACAGTATATTTTGAACCCGTTCATTGGACACGAGGAATGACCTTATTACCGCTGTGCAAAGCTTCATCATAACTTTTCGCCTTAGACCACATTCTTTTATAAATATAAATGTAAGGCGCGATAACCTCCGAAGAGATCTAAGGCCGAACTTCTCTTTCCAATTTGCGTCGTGCTCCTCTTGATTTTTCCCTACAAATTGGCCGGACGGGACCTACATGTTTTATGCCGACTCCGAACGGTATCTGCAAGGCAGATGCGTTTTCACTGAGAGCTTTTCATGGCAGAAATACAATCGGAGCGCTTGCCAGACACTGCCGAGGGGCGACCCCGCTTAGAAAAATTTTCTTCTAATTGAAAAATCTTATTTCTAAAATTTTGATGTTGCTTTGCCCGGGAGTTGAACCCAGGGCATACGGTGTGATAGGCGGAGCACGCTACCATCACACCACGGTGGCCGCCAGACCACATTCTTTTACACAAGTAAAAATCTGTGCCATTTAGTGAAGGCAGTCGAAATTGAGGTATTTTGGTTCTGTTACTGAAAAGTATCAATTTTGCCTTGCTTGGTTTGATATTGAGTCTGCTCGATGCAGTCCAGGTATATGTAAAATGCTCAGCGCGACCCGCAGGAGTTCTTTTAAAGTTGATTGATGCCATTACCTATCTCGTTCAGTGCTACAACCCGTTGTATTGGGGAGAGAACGATTCGGATCATTGTCATCGAGCTATCATTCGTTTGTATTATTTTGTTTTTAAGCTTCAATTGAGTCCATCCGCTAGTCTCTATGTTGCTGAAAGCGCTCTCTAAGTCTAAGAAGGTAGTAGGAGTGTAATGTTTGTAATAAAGCGATTCTTATGTCGAAAGAATGAACTCATGGATGGCAGTTTCCGATGACATTTTCTTCATGTATGCGTGCTGTACCTTCTCTAAGGTTTGGTCTTGTAATTATTGACCTAATATAGATGTCCGAAAGCCCCTCAAGAACCTTTAGGTTAAAGTGTGTGAGGCTTATTGGCCTCTAGTTTTTGGCATTTGCATGTATGCCTCTGCGCGGCTTGGTTTGAGTGAGTTGTTTACAAGTTCAATATGCATCATATATGGCTCCTATTCATTGTCATATGAAATTTAGGGTCATATCGCAAGACTATCGTAGGAAAAGAAATATGCATGATGGGCTACTAATTAGGCCATTATGAGCATAAAGGCTCTGGATTAAATAATGTGTAATTCCTGTTCCTCCAGTTCGATATTTTGTATGTGATAACCGAGTAGCTCCAGTAGATTCTAATGCGCATTAGCGTCCTAACCATACACAATTTTTTACACTACTACTTTTCTCTATGGCTTTCAAAAGCATACACTACGTTCAAAAAGTACATCTTAGATCAACGATTTGTACTGTATTACTGCTGCCGCGCATGCGCACGCGCATTTTTTTGCACATTGTACGTTTGGCAAAATAATAAACCAGCATACCAAAATAAACAATTATGATAATAACAGTAAAATACAACAATAAAATTACGTGGCGAATAGGGCAATAGGGAACTAAATAGCTAATAATACGCAAAAGTGGGGAAAGGGGAAAAAAGAAGTGGTACAAAATTGTTTGCGGCTACCGCAGCACTGGCTCAGTAGGCACACTTATTATCAACTATTACTTAATTTGCTATCTTTGTTGTGTAACGCATCATTTTACGCTTCTATATCAGTTTTTGTTCCCTAAATTGTTTTCAGTTTTAAATTTTTTTTTATGTTTTTCTTTGTGGGTATTATGCTAAAGTTTGGCCTATTGTTTCATTCAATTGCTTTTCATATTATTACTGCATGCCACAGCGTTGATTTTTTGTTTGTGGTTTTTTCATATTGTATCAAAAACATCATCAGCTACGCATAGCTTAAAGTTATTTCATACAAAATATAGGGAAGGAAGTGCACAGAGCTAGCGGTTTTGGGACACACTAACTGTTATGGACTGAGGCGCGAGAAGTACATATAAGCAATAATAACCCTGCAAAAAATGTGTTAACCCTGCAAAAATTGTTGGATTACGTGTTCCATTTTCTTCAGGTTGGAGTACTCTAGCAATACTCTTTGCAATGCGTTTGCGGACCACCATCAGCCGATCATTGCTCGTTTTTTCACGACCGCGATCACGACACGATGACGATCGAACAGAGTTGCCAAAAGTAAAATATTGCATGCAAATAACTGATAATAAAATTTTACTATGGCAACTCTGATAAAATGCAACCGCTCACTGGTTTTATGTATACATACTATAGTGTGTATAGAGAAATATTAGTTTCTTTATTCACGCAAATGCTAAATAACATAAGAATATTCGTAGTATAAAATATAAAAGTTGTATTGCCCCTCTTCATTTACTTTCATTTTAAATTAAATTCACTTCGATAATTCTTTCCGACACAATTCCTCTTTAGTTCTTTAGCATATGATCCTCTGTGGGTGCTCCATGGAGTACTACAGTGAAAGTACTTTGGAAAGTACTCTCACGTATGTTCTGTATGGAATACTCACACACAAAGCGAGAGTGGGACCACCTACTCCTCTCCTAGGACATCGCAATATTAATTGGAACACATTTTTTGTATGAATACAGATTAGTTTTGAAACACTCCTATACTCCTAAAGGAGTATTCCTTACACTATTTATGGAGTACTCGCGCTTTTTGAAGGGAAGTCTAGGACAGTAGTCTGCACGCCATAGCTCAATTGAGCCAGACTTGCTTCACACATATTCTTAAGCCGGAGTCATTGGTGCCGTATGTCGTATCGCTGTATCCGTATCCCTAACATAATCAGCTGTTTATCGTTACGACGGTAAACCAAAACCCAGTTGGTTGGCTACGATACGGTTACGACCTTAGCGGCACCAATAATCGATTGCATTGATTCTCATAAGGTTGGTCGAATCAGCTGTTAAAAGGTTACCGATACGGTTACCGATAAAGCACCAATGTCTCCAGCTTTACTCTTCATCAACAGTCGTTAACGAGACAGCAACGAATAAACACTGCGCACGGCTGTCGCAAAAATGTTAAGGTTCCCTGTGAGAAATATTACGATTGGGAAACGCAATAGGTATGACGGCCTTTCCATATGTAGTTCATCTTCAAAACATTTTTAGGTTTGGGTTTTTACCTTTGTGGGTATGTTATATTAAATAACTTTTCACTACAATATGAGTTTCTTTTAATTATTTTAACAAAACGTTGTAACGATTTCATTCTGGAATCCTTTTTTTCTGAGCCAAAAAAAATGTAACTTCAGCACTGCGCAAAACTACTAGTATAGAGTGTTAAAAAAAACTTTGCGAAATAGTAAAAAATTTCACTTTAATGTATCTTTATGTTTTAATTTTTTAGGTCAGCTCCATATATTTTAAACATTTTGTATTTTCGCGGTTGAGGCAAATGTATTAAATTCGGAAATATGATTTTTTTAAGCGATGGATCGCTTCTATTTATCCGATATTTGAGGGACTTGAAATATTTCAAACTATTTCTACATCAAAAATAAAATTTTCAAAATTCTTGCTATAAATGCATTCTCTGCATGTTGTAATTTTAACCTTAATTTCCTACTGGGATGCTTATGCGCTCGCTCCCACTAATACACTTACTTTTTAATTTTTGCCGACCACTGGTCTAGGACAGTGATGCCTGCAAGATCTTCGTAGGGTTTCGGAATTTTATTCGTCGTTTATCTACACACCGTGTGAGTGCAGCGACTGAAATTCAGCAGTGCCGGCAGTAAATCAGTTTTCGCTTCTACTTCAAGCAGTTAACATCTCATACGTAACTTCTATGCTCAATTTGTTTTCTCATTCTACTTGGACACACGTGCTACTACAAAAAATGTTGCGTTTGTGTTCTAATTTCCGCTGGCCTTGTGCACCACCGGTTTACGAATATGTGACTAAAGCCAGTTTTCCTTTTTTTTGCATGTGGGATGGAAAATGCCTAATTTGTGTGTCCGTAGATCAATTACACCCGTGAAAAAAACCGCTCATATTTATCGTTTCTTGTTGAAGCCTTCTGTTGTTCCTGCATCTAGTCCCGCTTTTTTAGCTCTGATTGCGGTTTATACGAGGCTACTGACTCGTTGCCACTATTCTGGACTGCTCAGCGTTTTCGCTGTAGCATTATCAACAGTTATTTGGCGAACTCTTTCCTCGAGCAATAGTCCGCGCGACTCTTTTCGGCTTGCATTTAAAGAAAGTGTGTTCAGCATCGTCCTCGCATGCATCGCCGTAAACGCACTTAGGGTCTTCGCCCTTTGTTTTTATCTCATACAAATATTTTTTGAAATAGCTGTGTCTGCAGCGCATTTGGATAACGCAGGTATTTACTTCGACAAAGTACCTGTCAGTCCATGCTTCAACATCTTTTATTAGTTTCTCTGTCCATCCGCCTCGTTGTTCATTTCCCTCCGTTTTTACCACAACCTAAACGTTTATTCCCATGTGCTCTTAATTCGCCTACTTTTTTGTTTCCCATAACCTTCTTCTTTCCACCTTTCTAATAGGTCGATGGGATTTGTTTTGCGCTAATCACTTTTACGACTAGTCCTTATACTCTGCGAAAAGCGGAGGCTACTCTCAGAGCTGCTGCTCACTGTACAGCTGTTAGAAGCTTACAACAATTCTTATTACGAAGTTTGTTTGCCAACAGTTCGGTACAGTACAGTAACGTGGATATGGTGATGTCCATCAGCGGTTTCCTCTTGCTTTCTGTTCTTCCTCCGATATTCGCCATCAGCAACGATACCAGTCTAGCTGCCTATTCAGTCGCATATTGAATTTGCGCTGAATATGTTAATCGGGAGTCTAACCTTACTTCTTAATACCTAGTGGACTACTTTCGTTTATGTTATGTTTCCGGAGAATGCTTTCAAAGCTAACTTCTAGCGGTGTAAGCTTTTTTATTACGTGTATAACTCTGTTTTTTTCCCTGCTGTCAACTGGAGTCCGCACGAGTCTAGCCACTCCTTTGTGCGTCTCATTACTAGATTGAGCTTTATGCGCGCTTCTTCTGTGTTTAGGGCTCTAATAACTGCAGTAATGTGTATCCAACTAAGAGTGAATCTTCAGGATTAATTCTAAGATTTTAAATTTCATCGTAACTGGTATTTCACAGTTCAGGACCAATAATTGATCATTATAATGCTTGGCATTTGACGTTCGTGGTACGTGGAGCTTCTGTGCTGTTTCTACGCTTCTAAGGAGGACTTCAGTTGCGCCTACAGTGCATTTTATGGGCCTGAAGCCACGCTGCCTGGATTATAGTCCTCATGTCGTTTACGATACGTGGTTTGAAGAGCATTTCAAAATTTTTTCCGGCTGTGTCGAGCATGCATAACGGCCACTATGCTATTGGCCAATTCGGGCCCCCTTTGCCTTTTCCAATTAACTATAACTATAGCCAGTTTTGATCTCTTTATATAGATGGGACTGACTCCTTTTTTTTGTCTTATGGAGAGACCAGTTGAACCTGTTTTAGCCTTCTACTCTCCTTTATACCCTTACGAATACCGCTCGATACGTCCTTTTTGTAACTCTACGGGTAGTGTCAGACAGCTCCCTTCTGGTACCTTTACAGCCAAGACAAGCTTTCCTTATTCGCCTATGCTTAGTATCGGACAAGTCCTCTCTCGTAAGACAAAAAAAAATCAATCACAGAGCACTCTATTTAAGGATTTTAGTCGCAAGATTTTTTGCAGGGAACTACTAAACATGATTTTACATATACAGCCATTTACACACACTTACACTTACGATACGTCTATATTATTTGCGCATTTCGCGCGTAGTAAAATAATGTAAATTACGCATCACTCATACCGCATGGCGCACCGCCCGCCCACTTGCCAAATGTTACGTTGCCAGTGTAGCCAGTGCAAATTGCTGGAGTTTGATGATTCGTTCATATCATTTCATATCTTTTGTTAGGCGCGCAATTTAATGCAGTTTTGTTGTGGTGTGTATTTTAAAGTTTTTCGGAGTTTTGTTTGTTTGTCTCGGTTTTTGGTTTCAACACTGCGGTTATCACATCATCGCTAATAGACGTTTTGCAGGTGCGCCACAAAAATTGTATGCGTTGTATGCAAAAATCTTTGCAGCCATCAAATTGTTGATAAATAATTCTCATTGACTGTCTTAGCTGTGGTAGTGGCTCATTGCAAATGACGGAATTCCAAAGCTTGCAGTGATGCATGTGAATGATGGAATTTTTTTTGGACTGCATAATATCGAGGATGTGTGAATGCGTGAGTGAGGGGTAAACGTAGATAATTACGTTTAACTTATGATTTATGTTCTTTATTTAGATGAGCAGAAAATATCTTCCTGGTACGTGAGACTATGCGAAACCTAGCACAAAAAGTAGCCAATATATTACATACATCATCAACATTGATTGGCGCCTAAACGCCTAAGCGATTTTCGCCGTATCGTAACAAGTCACGTTAGCTTTCCTGTTTTGCGATAACTGACGCCTATCGGCAGCACCAAGTCAAGTCAAGTCTTCTTCCACCGCCTCTCCCAACTCAGCGGAGGTCACCCCTTTCCTCTGCTTCCACACTGCGGGTCGACTGAAATACTTTCTTGGTCGGAGCGTCTTCGTTCATTCGCATAACAACGCGTTTTAATTCGTTGCATGTCGTCATATCTGACGTAAAGCTCATACAGCTCATTATTATTCCTCCTTCGTTACTCACTTTCGGCATCACGAACCGGCCATACATCAGGACAAGTATGATGAGCGACTTGTAGAGCGTAAGTCGAGAGAGGACTTTACTTTTCAATTGCCTACTCAGTCCACAGTCCTTCCTAATCCTTACGGAGCTAGTGGTGTTATTCAACTTCATTTGGCAGAGCCTTATTAACTTTCCTTAGCAGCCGAGGCTCTGCGACCCTATTTCCTCATGGAACTAGGGGTGGGGCGGTTCCTCGTGATGGCGAGGCTTGTACTTTAATGGTGCTTGTAACCCGGAACGTACCGGATCTAAATCCATCGAAGGACCATCAACATCGATAGCACTCCCCTAAATTTTTGAGGAGTGCCTTTATCTATACAACATCAACAACAACAACGCCTTGACAAAAACGATACTTGTATGCGACAACGACTGGGGGCGAAGGTGCACAACGAGGGTTGCAGTTCAATGGGGCACCGAGATCTCATTAGGGTCGTTAGGCATATACAGACGCATGACCATATGGGCAACCACTGTGACTGTGGGTGCACATTTACGCCAAGTCAGCCGCCTGCAATCATATATATCAAAGCTACCTTCCCCACCAGAAGTAATTACTATCATTTCTTATGCCGACGACTGCATGATAATGGCAACAGAACCTGACCTTTCAATAAACGAATTAGTTTGTAATAAAAATAGTTATCTCCCAGCCTTTCCGCTTTCTTGATCGTTCGATAACGCCCTCACCTTCAAGGTGCGTGCCTCCGAAATTGTGTATTAAGTAAAAATTAAGTAACAAAATGTTCAAGTCGCTTGGCGATAAAGAACGCTGTTAACAGCTCGTGTGCTACTTACTTGTCGTCAGTCTGTTCGCCTGGTCTAAAAACACACGCACTGGAAAAGGCTGCAGGCCTGCCAAAATGCTGACTCAGAACTGGTATGGAACTTTTAGAAAACAAATGACCCGCCTCCAAAAGGGATAAGGAAAATCTCCGTAAGCTCTATGATGACAACCGGCACTGCCTACGCAGCCGTTTGATCCAGCATAAGGAGGTCCTAATCCTAATAGCCATTCGGTAAATACCTTCGCTAGGTCACTCCCGGTGAACCCCGTTATCAGTACACATTATCCAACCACTGAAGAAGAAGAAGACAGCAACGCTCCCAGCGGGTTAGGGGACTTAGAATATACCCGCGGTAGGTAAGCCTGTCGTAAGAGGCGACCTAAATTACCAAATCGATTCAAGAGGTTTGTGTAGTGCAACCCTTTCAAGGGGTTGCCAGCGCAATATATAGCTTCTCCAACCCAATTGACAACCTCACCTACCCGTGGCGAATCTTGTTTCATTAACAGCTCGAGGCTCTGGCGACCCCGAACTCCTCATGGATCTAGGGCGTGGTAGGGCGGGATGGCCTAGAAGGTTGCATGTGGTCATACCAAATCGTTCCCGAGATGGTCGGGCTAGTACCTTTATGGTGCTTGTTACCGGAACGTACTGCATCCGCATCGGCAAAGGACCATTAACATCGGTAACACTCCCCAAGGCCTTAGGGGAGTGTCCTTATCGCTACAACAACAACAAAAACAACAAGAGGAACGCAGACTACCAAGGGAGAAACGAGTCACTTTGACCCAACTTCGTTCTGGTTACTGTAATAGGTAAAACTCTAGTCCCGAATCCACTCTGACATATGTAATGTATATCCTGCATGTGATGTGTCCCCATATCACACCAACCATCTTTTCAAATGTATTCTGGAACTTACGTCTCTAACACCAATCTCGCTATGGTCCAACCCTGTTGAAACTGCTAGTTTCCTTGGGCTTTGATAACAATTGGTGAGTGGTCGCACCTACTTAATGGAGCGAAGTACTGTTATGTATGTGTTTTGCATCTTAGTCAATTAACTGTCGAAGGTTGAGTGTTTAAAATGTAAAACGTTCACAATCTAAAATTAAGTTCTAAATGAGACATTTACAATAAAATTGTGGCATAGCTATAAAAAATTTATGTAAATGCAAGATGTCCATCAGCGCACAAACTACTTGCAGTCCTCCAAGTTTTATGAGTCAGTGACTATGTAAGTATGTCACAGACAGCTAAACTAAAACTTTAGTGTATTAAGTTCATTACATGGCTATAAAGCTATTCAACAATCTTTTGGCTGGCATTTTTTTGCTTGGAGTGTTTCCTTTTCAAAAACTTGCCACGAGTGCAATACCTCACAGCAATTTACCCATTTAATGCATACATGCGCACATTTTGAAGTGGTATTACGATAAAAGTTTATATTTATATGTAAAGAGGTATATATGCAACAACAGTACACACTGTTAAGTATATGTAAAAAGCATTTATTTAAATACTTAAACTAACCACCAGTTGGCATGTCGGATTGGCTTTACAATCTCTTCAAGCTAATTTGTTTAAGACGTCACATCGGTGCTGCCCATTGTGCGTTGCCACTTTTAATGCGCTTTTGATGCAAACACATCTTTGTCTGCTGCAAATTGTACACTTGCGCTAGCTTCTCGCAATTGTATGATTAAACAAGTAAGGAAGGCTAAGTTCGGGTGTAACCGAACATTACGTACTCAGCTGAGAGCTTTGGAGACAAAATAAGGGAAAATCACCATGATAGGAAAATGAACCTCGGGTAACCCTGGAATGTATTTGTATGATATGGGTATCAAATGAAAAGTGTTAAAAAGTATTTTAAAAGGGAGTGGCCCTTAGTTCTATGGGTGGACGCCTTTTCGAGATATCGCCATAAAGGTGGGACCAGGGGTGACTCTACAATTTGTTTGTACGATATGGATATCAAATGAAAAGTGTTAAGGAGTATTTTAAAAGGGAGTGGGCCTTAGTTCTATAGGTGGATGACTTTTCGAGTATCGCCATAAAGGTGGACCAGGGGTGGCTGTAGAATGTGTTTGTAAGATATGGATATCAAATGAAAGGTGTTAATAAGTATTTTAAAAGGGAGTGGGACGTAGTTCTGTAGGTGGACGCCTTTTCGAGATATCGCCATAAAGGTGGACCAGGGGTGACTGTAGAATGTGTTTGTACGATATGCATATGAAATGAAAGGTGTTAAGGAGTATTTTAAAGGGAGTGGGCCTTAGTTCTATAGGGTGGACGCCTTTTCGAGATATCGCCATAAAGGTGGACCAGGGGTGACTCTAGAATGCGTTTGTACGATATGGGTATCAAATGAAAGGTGTTAATGAAGTATTTTAAAAGGGAGTGGCCCTTAGTTGTATATGTGAAGGCGTCAATAAACCAATCCAATCACCATGTTTCATCCCTTTTTTCGTATTTGGTATAGAATTATGGCATTTTTTTCATTTTTCGAATTTTCGATATCGAAAAAGTGGGCGTGGTCATAGTCGGATTTCGCCCATTTTTAACACCAAGATAAAGTGAGTTCAGATAAGTACGTGAACTAAGTTTAGTAAAGATATATCGATTTTTGCTCAAGTTATCGTGTTAAAGGCCGAGCGGAAGGTCAGACGGTCGACTGTGTATAAAAACTGGGCGTGGCTTATACCGATTTCGCCCATTTTCACAGAAAACTGTTATCGTCATAGAAGCTTTGCCCTTACCAAATTTCATAAGGATTGGTAAATTTTTTCGACTTATGGCATTAAAAGTATTCTAGACAAATTAAATAAAAAGGGCGGAGCCACGCCCACTTTTGAAAATTTCTTTAATTTTTATATTTTGTTGCACCATATCATTACTGGAGTTGAATGTTGACATAATTTACTTATATACTGTAAAGATATTGAATTTTTTCTTAAAATTTGACTTAAAAAAATTTTTTTTTAAAGTGGGCGTGTTCTTCATCCGATTTTGCTAGTTTTTATTAAGCACACATATAGTAATAGGAGTAATGTTCCTGCCAAATTTCATCATGATATCTTCAATGACTGCCAAATTACAGCTTGCAAACTTTGAAATTACCTTCTTTTAAAAGTGGGCGGTGCCACGCCCATTGTCCAAAATTTTACTAATTTTCAATTCTGTGTCATAAGTTTCAATCCACCTACCAAGTTTCATCGCTTTATCTGACTTTGGTAGTGAATTATTGCGCCTTTTCGATTTGTCGAAATTTTCGATATCGAAAAAGTGGGCGTGGTTATAGTCCGATATCGTGCATTTTAAATAGCGATCTGAGATGAGTGCCCAGGAACCCACATACCAAATTTCATCAAGATACCTTACAATTTACTCAAGTTATCGTGTTAACGGACGACGACGGACGGACGGACATTGCTCAATCAAATTCTTTTTCGATACTGATGATTTTGATATATGGAAGTCTATATCTCTCGATTCCTTTATACCTGTACAACCAACCGTTATCCAATCAAAGTATCTGTGTGCAAAGCACGCTGAGTATAAAAAAACAAAGCGCTATCTCGTTGTAGTCAATGCTACACCGAAGCTAGTAAAATATCCGCAGCGGGTTAGGGGGCTTAGGATATACCCGCGGCAGGTATGCCTGTCATAAGAGGCGACTAAAATACCAAATTGATTTAAGGGGTTGTGTAGCGCAACCCTTTCAATGGGTTGCCAGCTTCTTCAAGCAAATTATCAATCTCACCTACCCGCGGCTAATCCTGTTTCTTTAACAGCCGATGCTCTGACGATCCGAAGTTCCTTATGGCTCTAGGGGATGGGAGAGCATAATAGCCTAGAAGGTTTCATGTGGTCATACCAAATCGTTCCCGAGATGGTCGGGCTAGTGCCTTAATGGTGCTTGTTACCGGAGCTGCATCCGGCAAAGGACCATCAACATCGATAACACTCCCCAAGGCCTTCTGGGAGTGTCCTTGTCGCTACAACAAACAACAACAAGCTAGTAAATCAACAAATCAGATTTTTTTATTCTTATTTAAAGAAAATTCGGTCAATTTGATCGCATTATGGTTAGTTCAACCGATTTTTTTGTTAAGAGTACAAGTTTGTTTGGTCATTTCAGCAGAGACAAAGCTTTTTGTCTCAAGTTAACAATATTCTGTAAAAGTGATAGATATAATCAATCTAACTAACTTTTTTTGTTAAAACAACTGATTTGATTGGTCCATTTAACAGCAAACAGCTGTTAATATTATGCAAATACATCAGTTAATTTTTAAGAGAAACTTAGGCTCACGGCGCTAACTACTTTGTTCTTTCGACTATCTCTGTCATATCAACAGCTACTGCTATATGTTAACAGTTTTCATTGGTATTTTTAGGATGACATTATTACAATGAAAGAAATGGAGCTAGTAAATCAACAAAACGGGTTTGTTGTTCTTGAATAAAAGTTACTCGGTCGCAATATAGTTAATTCAACAGATTTTTTTTTGTCAAGGGGACAAACTTGTATAGTCATTTCAACAGAAGAAAAACTATTGCTCTCAACTCAAACATATTCTGTAAAATTTACAAATTCTCATTCAATCTAAATAATTTTTCTGCTAAAAGAGCTAATTTCAGTAGTAGTTTCAACAGCAAACAACTGTCGATATTATGCAAATGCAACAGCCAATTTTAAAGAAAAACGACGCTCACGGCGCTCAGTACTTTGCACTACTAACTACCGTGCATACATACCATATACACTGCATACATATTTACACAACAACCGTGCAAGCGCTTTGCACTCTGGCGATCATCTACAAGCAACAGGTTGGGAATTTCATTCGCTTTCACGCAATAGGAAGCAATTCTTAACCTATTCATTGGCGACAATGTACAAGACACAAAACTAAAACTCAATAGGGACACTTCCTCGTAGATGAGTGAAGTGGCTGCCAGCTGCTATAGTGACTGGTAACGGGATTCCTTTGGCTCAGAGGGGGTTGCTAACCACGTCTCCACTGTTCACCCTTTACCACATTTCTTCTGAATAAGAAGGTATCTCTATTTACCCAGATGCCTCTCCTATTAACTAAAGGAAAGGAAATGCGAGAGACAATATATTGAATTAAAAGTCTCTCATAAATGGGTAGAAACTGTTTACCAATGTTGGTTTCAGTCAACCGGTCTCCCATGTTATTTGAGAGAGATCAAAGCGCGAGCACTCCGGAGCGGTTCTCCTACAAGTCGTAATTCGGGTCGATTTTACCAACCTTTTTCTTTCAGTGTAGTTAATAGCCAATGTACAACATTAACTACAGTCAGTTAAAGACCAATTGGGATTAATTGAGATCAAAGGAAGTATCATGCGAAAACTTCAGTGCGTGGATCGAATGCTCTAGCAGGACAATGGGGTTAATAAGAGTGCTTTTTTAGCGTGAAATGGTCTAAGAACTTAATGAAGACTGCCTTGAAAACACATTGGGCATGATCGGAGTGAAACTGCTGAAGGGTTTGGTGACTAATATCAAAATGGAATGGGCCGGTTTATATATTGCTATGGTCGTGGCTTTAACAGACAAGATGGACCGACTATTTGTTAAGTAGCAGGACGGTTGGGGCAATATGACGCGACGAAATCAGTGAACTATCTATTTTGCTGTGAACACAGTTCATCAACGTACTGTTATGGGGGTTCAACAGGGGACCCGTGAAGCTCACATTGTTCGCAGATAATGTAACAGTGATCATAAGAAGGAAAGGGTCGCAAAAAATTAGCTCCCTGCAGGAGAAAGACACTCCAGAATATCTAAAAATTAATCTAAACAGCTAGCAGCAGTGGTTGAGTTTTCTTTGCTTTTAAAAAACTCCGCAAAATTCGGTTGGGAGGTATGGAAGCAACACTTTAATTCCATGACAACTAGGCCACGAAGTCTTTTATGGTACTATGCTAGAGAAAAACCATGGGATGCAGCCCACATATCCTGAGATGGAGGTATACAATGAAAGTAAACAATGTAATCTTTGGCTCGATGGCCTGATCATTGAAAACAACCCGATTTACAACATTGATTTCATGCCGAAACATGAAGGAACTACTAAGAGAGAAGATTGCAATCTTTCAGCCCCCGAGAGATGGTATAAAACATAGAGGAAGTAAAAGAGAACACCCCAATCTGTCAACTCCTGAGAGATGATATCCCTAACAAATAGTCTTTTGGAAAAGATAGAATAGAACTAGAATAGGGAGACAAGATTACGTGGAATGCAGCCAGACTAGCAAGCATTCAACGCCTACACAAGGTCGTATGGTACACAGGTGGGCACTAAAGCAACAGAGGGGTTTGGAGCTGGAGTTTTGCGGACCCAGTGTCATAATATCAGTATCTCTGGGAGTACATTCGAGCATATCCGAGCAGTCAAGCCGCACTCAAAGCAGCTTTGAGGTTCGAAATAAAGTCAGCACTAATCTTGGAACTATTATTAATATTATTATTATTGGTTAGGTACTGGTATGAATATCAGAACTAACTAAACAGAGCATGCTATCGGCCTCGGAATCTTGGAACTAAAAATTGGTTCTCATTTAACACAAAATTTATATTTCTTACAAAAAAAAACCTCAATAGTCCCTTTTTCCATGGTAGTGACTGTATTAGTTGTACTCGCAATGGCATGCCACATGAGCGTTGCAAGTTGCATACTAAAACAAAAAAACAACGGAAAGCACGAGCGATGGTATTGCACAATTGTAACTTCAAGCGATGCTTGGCGCTACCGTTGGCTGGCGAGATGACGACTGCTTTACAACCAACCAAACAAAAACAAAAACATATTTGAGACAACTTTGTTTTTTGTGTTTTAACTAATAGATATACACTCGGTGCGTCTTATTGTTGTACTGTTTTCTTCGAAGAAGCTTCGAATACCAACGCAAATTCTTTTGTAGAAGTAAATGTTTACAAGGAGAAAGCTTAAACTGATTTGACTGACTGCTTTACTGAATCGCTGTCGCTCGAAGCTCTACAAAAGCTGCGATGTGCACCACTGTTCTATTTGCATATTCCGTATTTAACTACTTTAAGCGCTACTGGCTATAATTGCTCTAACGCTGTAAGATTGAATAAGCGACCAGCTGTTTGACGTTGTAACTATTTGTCGGGCAGCAACAAATTTTTAATTTTGTTTTTGTTTTTACTTCCTTTATATTAGGTCGGTTGAATGTTTGTCCGCTTTTGATACAAATCTTGCAATCGATTTTTAAGTAACTTCTCATTGAGCTACAAACGTGAAACTTTACACTTAGGTTAGAACACCGTGACAATGCAACAAAAGGAAAAAAATCCGTTAGGTGGCGCACGGATCGAAATAATTAGATAAGAATTTGAAAATCTTCAAACCAGCTTTTAAGTAACTTCTCGATGAGCTAGAGACTTGAAATTTCAAATATTCAGGTCGATGACAGCCGATGACACGATACAAAAAGATTCGCTAGGGGGCGAACGGGATGAGATATTCAGAAAAATCGTACGAAACGGAGGGAATTTTGGGATTGATTTTTATGTAAGTTCTCATTGAGCTACAACTGTAAAACTTCACAGATAGGATACCCAGATAAGAAAAGGAAAAAATTTGAAAATTTGGTGTCTTTGAGATCGATTTTAAAGTAACTTCTCATTGAGCTACAAACATGAAACCTCAGAGACAGGTTAAGACACCGTGACAAGGGAACAAAAGGAGAAAAAATCCGTTAGGTGGCGCACGGATCGAAATAATTAGATAATAAATATTTAGATACGAATTTCAAATTGGGAATTAAGAGATCGGGTTTTGAGTAACTTCTCGGTGAGCTAGGGACTTTAAATTTCAAACGTAATTTAGAGGCCGATGACAGTGAAAACATAATACAAAAAATGTCGATAGGGGCGAAAAATCGTACGGAACGGGGGAATCTTGCGTTCTGAACTAATAAAAGTAAGTTTATTGTGAATCATAAGGCAGCACTATTTTCCACCTAGAACTGAAATATATTATATTATATTAATTATATTTTTACTTCTCATAAATATTTTTGCAATTTCTATGTCAAAATTCAAAAATCAAAGTTTAGCAACAATATGTCTTTATATAAGGAGACATTGTTCGCTGATTTTTGTCCATTTATATAAAGGAATTGCTTAAAATTATTTTTGTTTTATTTTTATTTTACACTTTTGTCCAATTGTTGGCCACTGGTTGTAAGGTTTTTTGCGCTACTTAGTTTTTGGCGATTTTTCATCCGTCGTTTGTACTTATTTGAAAAGCGATTACTATTTTGCCCACAGCCAGACGTACAAAGTGTTCTACAAATTAGTTGAATATGTTAAACGTTAAATGAGTTTGAAAAGGTAACTTGGGGGCACTCGAGTTTTTTCTCTATTTGTGCTGGAAGAAACTTCGTAACAGCTGGTCAGAATATTTGATTCGCTTCAAGCCTTTTTCTGCAGCAGAAAGCAAAATAAAATTTATATTTCCCGCATACTTCTTCAGCGAGTCTGAAAATTCTACTACTTTTTCTGCCTTTTACCCTTTTCTTACTATATATTGCACCAAAGGCAAGTCGGTTGACCCGGTACCTTATAGCGTCGTTATTAACCTAGAGAAAGCCTTGGAATATATGGAGTACGCCATAGGAGCCTTCTTAGACATTGCCGTAGCTTTAAACCAATGTCTCTAAACAGGCGATCGTGGGGGGTACATTGAAGTACATCCAGCCCTAAAAATGTGGATTAGCTGCATACTTTATTACACAAAGATTACTTCACATTGCGGGCTGCACAAGGGTCACAAAATCGGTGGACAAGTTCACGCCAGAGGGTGTCAACAAACTGCTCAGGTGGTGCAGTGAGGGACCCGTCAAATTTACGGCGTATGTATATAGTCTTTCATAAGCGAAGAATGATTTCCAACAATTAGTTCTGTTGGATCTGGCGCTTCGGGCATTTAATTTTGGTTGGAGCGCCGATGCGGAGAAGTTGGATATTCTCTTATTTACAAGGGGGTATAAGGTTCCGAATGGTCTATGCCTAAGTTATTAGGGTGACCTTTCAGGAGGAACCTTTTAAAAATGTCTAAGAACCATTATTGACTGTAAGTTGCCGTGGAAGCTCAATATGGACTACGTATATGTCCTTCTGTGGAGTTTTTGTTTGGTGAACGGCCACTCAAAAAAGAATTGGAAATGGTGTGTAGGCTATCAAGACAAGACGAAATACTTACTGTCATCCACGTCACTGTTGACGGATATAAATTCGAGACTGTGAAGGATTTCGTCTATTTGGAAATCAACATTAACAGCAGAACCAATATTAGTTTAAAAATCAAACGGAAAATAAAATAACTCTTGCCAACAAGTGCTACTTTGGATTGAGTAGGCAATTGAGAAGTAATTCCTCTCATCATACCTTTCCTGATGTATGGGTCGGAATCGTGAGTTAGCTCTTGGAGTGCTCGAGAGATAAGTACTCTGAAAGATTTATGGTCCTGTCCGTGATGCTGATATAACGATAGTGCAACGAACAAAAACCCAAAGGCCTCGCTGGCTAGGTCATGTTATGCGAATGGACGAAGACGCTCTGACTAAGAAAGTATTTGGGTCGACACCTGCAATTTGGAAGCAGAGGAAGGAGGAGACCTCTACTGGAGGAAGGGGGAGACCTGCCTGAGGAGAGGCAGGTGACGCGAAGACTTCACCTACCTTGGTGCTCCCAATCGCGTCAGGTAACGCGAAACAAGGATGGCTGGTGTGACTTGTTGCGAAACGGCCAAAACCGCTGAGATGGTTAAGCTATCACTGCTTAGTACAACGCAGCCCTGAAAACCTGGAGGAGAGCATAGCGCTAACTACCATAACGAGCCCCAATGCCCCAGGGCAGATTAAGCGCAGACCATACGGATATAGTAGTATAGCATCGTCAAATATTGGACGAACAGACTACCTAGCTCCCTACTTGCGATTCGATGGAAATATTAGAGCCACAATCGAGGTGGGAGCTCAAATGGGAGAAGAAGGGATACATGTGTATACCGATGGTCCTAAAGTAATGGCAGGAGTAGAGTCTGCAGTACACTGCGCTGATCCTCAAATAAATAGATCCTACAAGCTGCCATATCACTGTAGGAAAATAGCTTAAACTGCAGCAATTAAGGCAACAGCCTCTTGAAGCACAACATCTGAATGAATCATGGAGAAATATACATTAGGGTGTCCCTTATATGAACGAAATATTTCGTTTTGCAATTATCAAAACGCATACCCTCTAATTCGGTTCAGTATACAAACCTCTGCTTAAATAACAAATTTTAACTTTCCACGTAAACTTTAACCCGTGCCGACTGGGCCTCAAAAATAGCAGTTTCTTTCTTCATCTAGTAGCTAGATCAACGAAAATGTTCATTGCTTTGTTTAATAATAGAAATTTGTATTAAAGATTGTTTAATTTAAATATTGTTAATAGGATTACTCAGAACATTTTCTTTTTAAAGTCTGTTTTTTACAATCTGGATACATATCTCTATGTTCTTGCACACAGCGTAAAAGGAACTGCTTTTGTTCTTCTTCTGCGGTTATCAAACCATGAAAGTCTTGCATAAGTTTAACAGCTCTTTCAGCTGTGTCATTAACTGCTTATAAGCACAAAATCTTCTTTTTTGCTTCTATATAGGCCACGTTTTCTTCCCACGAAGATATATTTTCCTGAAGGAAACTGCAGTCAACTTTTAGCCTCGAAAATATATTTTTGCTTCTAATAGTGATGAAATCACTCAAAGATTTTTCTAAAACAAGAACAAAAGTTTAGCGTTTAGTAAATAGTGAGCATAGCTTAATACATATGAATAAATATTCACCATATAAAGATATCGACGTTTCATCCTTCTATGGAACGTATTCTTTCCGGAATCATCAAAGCTTTCTCTTTTTAAGTTAATTACAATGTTCTTCTTGGTTTGTTCATCAACGTCTTCGTCAAAAATTGATAGCAGGGTTATTTCTTCTGATAAATACCACAGGTGGTGACTGAATTTTCCTAAAGCTGCTTTGGAAAATCAACTTGTCAACTCTTTCGTAATCCTTCAGGGTCTTTAAAAAGAGTAAGTCTTGATTCGGCGCTTTTACTGCTAAACTGCATCTTAGCCAGGGCTTAACATAAACTGTCACAATGAATAAAGAAATATCTCTAAGCGCTTGTTCGTCCTTGACGCTCATTTTAAATTGAGACTGCAACAAACATATATTTATAGAGTAAATAGCTCTTGCCATCCACCGAGCTTGATGCAATGCGCCTGGAGGTCTGATTTTAATTTTATTCTCAGATTTTCCTCCCAAAAAAATAATAGCTAGTTCAATCAGTTCCCGATAATCATCTCGTACAATTGACTTCTCCAGTTCGTTGTAATAAAACTCCACCAATTCATTTATCATCGTCTCACAAAAGTGTTGTTTTACGAAATTAGAGCAGGGTTCGATAGCATTAGGATTAATATTCTTCCAGTTTATCTTTGAACTTTTCAAATAGTGGAATCTCGGGACTGGTTACTGTCCTCTTGGATTTTAGTTTGAAATACACTTTTGAGCACAAGTTCGTAAACATGATGACGACAAGCAATAAGTAACAATTCTCTTTCTAATGCTTGCTCCAAAAGCACACAAGCTCCATTCAAGCGACCTGTATTAGATGCTGTCGTATCACAGCACATTATTTGTACCTTATCATTAAGGTTCCAATCATTTAGCGTATTTAGTACTGCATTTGCTTGATTTTTGCCGGAAGAGCTCTCTAATTTCGGGACTGCAAGAATTTGTTCTTTCTCTTCAAACGAAATAACGATTGGCAAGCGTTCTTCTTTAGAGCTTTTTACGTTGAGACTAGGTAACAGTTTTCCATCCCAATGAACAGCAACAACTTCGGGTATGTTATTCTGAAAATCAGATTTAATAGATTCTGCTCTATGTTTTCTCATTTGCGTTCGAATGCGTTGAATAGAGGATTTGTCGATTGGGTAATCGTCACAGTTAAGACCTAGTGCTTCCACTACAGCTTGAACTACATAAACAGCTTGGAGGGGGAGTAAATATAGTGTTAACTACTTTGTACTCTTTACTTTAATTTTTAAAATAATTTTAATTGAGTTTTCGTGTTAACTTAAAATTTTGAATAACTTCAAAAAAAGAAAATTCTAATTAGTGGGAAAATATCTAAACTCAAAAATACACAAAAATAAATTTTATACTTAAAGTCAAAATAAAAGATTTTTTTAAAATATCAACTTGAATGTTGATTGCCTAAAGTCGGAACCAATTTTGGCGTGATGAAATTTTTTCTTCCTCTTTTTGCTACTGCACTTAAAGAACGAATTGATTGAGAAGTGGAAGGAGTCGGTTCGTTCAGACTTTCTTCAGAGCTTGCAGATTGGTCATGTAATTCTGTATGTGTCATATCCTTGTAAGCAGCAACAGATGTCGATACGGCATCTGAGGGCATTTGTTTTTAATCTATATTTCTCTTTTGCTAGTTGTCTTAACCTTGCCTTTTCTTCAATTACAGCCAACTTTTTGTCTACACCCATTAAGCAACCTGGGCGGCCTGGCTCTCTCTGTTTACGTAAGAATACTTTATCTTCTTCTATTTTAATTCTGTTGAGAGCATCAGCATGTGCGATATCGAATAAATTATCCAAATCCTGTTGAAACTCCTCCTCGCGACGTTTATAAAAATCCGGTATCTTTTTACAATTTTTTTGCAGCTCTCGCCAGAACTGATAAAGATCCACAATTTTTTTAACACAATTAGGGAAAGCTCTGGTGGGTATTCTAGCTTTTTCCCAGAATATAATGCACTCCCGAGCCACAAGATTTGCACTTTCACTAATATTTAACTTTATTTCGCGAATGTTGAAAAACAGAACCGCAAGAATTTGACGATTCGACGGTAATTTTGCGCCTGTTTATTTGGTGATTAATCTCACCCACCAGAAATATACTGTTTTTATTACTTCTTAGTTCCACTGACATTTTCGAAATGAAAAACCCGACAACTCAAGAATAATAATCCGTGCACGTCTTATTTGAACGAACAGTTATGTAGAAATTTTTTTCTATTAATAAGAAACGCCACCAAATCAGTTGGCCTAATATTATCAAATTGTTTTTATTTGGAAAAAGCTAGCGTATTAGGGAAAACAGATTCAAGACGACAACGACGGTGCGGCATCTGTCAAATTATTTTTACACATGTTGTTATGGGGAGGAATTTTTTGGGTACGACACGACAAAGCGGCAATTAATCATGAATGCCGCTGTCGCTAGATTAGATCTATTTCTATTTTGACAGGCGACGGTCGTGGCGTCCTTTTTTCTTTTTGTGAATAAAATCAAAATAAATGCAAATAGCCTTAAATATGTGTTGAAATTGATTTGTTATAATTTTTTTTAACACATGCAATACTTTTTTTCAAAATTTTTTGTTGTTGTTTGAGCTAATGCAGAACTGTCGTTGTCGCTTTCATTATAATCAGTCGTCGGTGCTTGGCGGCAATTATCGTCAAGCTTCAGTTTTTCGCCGTTGTCGTTCGCAGTCGTCGTTTTGAATGTAGCGGGCTATATTTCTGTATAAAGCTGCACTGCGTTGCGTTGTTGTTCTAATACAGAAGGTGGCGCCACTGACGGATGAACATTTAACATGAAAATTTAATAACAATGTGATCCATATGGGACAATTTGTTGTTTCGAAAGAGCATTTGCGTGGTATTTGGTGGTATTTGGCTTACAAAGAGTTCTTTTACCAGTAAAATTGCCTTTTTTTGTCTTTTTCCATAGAAAATCGAGTCCTACGGGGAGGGTTTGAGTATATTGCTTTAAGGAGAAACCGATCTGAAGGGTATGCGTTACAAAAAAAAGACTTCTAAAAATAAGGGACACCCTAATATACATCTATATTGCGTCCCCGGGCATGGACGAGAATAGATGGAAATGAAAAATCGAAGCTAGTACCGCAGACGTTCCAATCAGAAGATGTTCCAAGAAGGCGAGAGGTGACATGTCGATGATTTTACATTAGGCTTTGTCGGTGATAGCAGATGTAGTGCGGGTTGGAGGAGAAACGATAGAGCACGTTTTGTGCTTGTACCGTACGCTTGCCAGGCCAAGGCTCACGCTATTAGCAGTAGCATAGCTATCAGATCTAGAAGCAGGAATTGGCATGGGTTGTTGAAAGCTTCTTGTATTTCCAAAAGCACAGAGTTGGATTTTCAGTTTGGTCGTTAAACAAACTTCTGGTCACACTATGGACTCATTCAGGGTACGTGAGATACTCACGGACCGGCCAGTTCAGCCTAACATAACATAATCTAACCTTCTTGGTAACGATACTTGAGCACCCTTTAAAAAGACTTGTTCTTGTTAATAGAAATCATTATGGAGGCATTTGAAATTACAGACATTGAGTTGAGAAAAAAAAACTAGCAAAATATTTGCGAAATTTAAAATAAAATGATCTAACAATCAATCGGCGCTCAGAATGCCTTAAAATTTGGGCAAAAACACGCGAGCATGTTACATGAAGTTTCGAAATACTTCGAAATATACTAAATCTAATAATAACTAAATATAAACATCAATGCACCTAAATGAACTGCTGACCACCACCAATAGATGGCACTAACAAAATCAAATATAGCAATAAAACTAAACACACACCAATCGTGTAATAAGCTGATGGAAAGACAACATTAAGTAAAAGGAAAATCAAACTAAAAGCTTCGTGGTTTGCCAAGTGGCCAAAAAAAGACAAAACACAAAAATCCGATAAAGCAAAAACACAGATGCGCACCTAACTTGCAGAGCAGCAAAGCTAAGCTGGGAATGCGCTTGCGTAATAAATGTAATCTCGTCTTACGACCTCAAAAACTGTTTTACCAAAAGTAATAGAAATCAAAGAAAACCAAAAACCAAAGTACGCCAGATTTAAAATAAAAAGAAGGTAAAGACTAGCGCCTAATGCGAAAAAAATAACAACAAACACAGTTAAGAAATACAAAATGTTTATGTTGGTCCATTACACAACTACAAGCCGCCAAAATCAGAAAATTCGATGAGCTCTTAAAAAAATATTTGTAAAAAAAGTAGAAAAATCTCAATCAAATAAACATAAATATGCGGCAAGAAAAGAGAACGGAAGAATCAGAAATGTAAGCATTTTACAGAGAAACCCCTCCTAACGGACATCTCTATTAATTGTATACCGCCCTT